>APFE030466927.1:101748-114493 GCA_000404065.3 Pinus taeda | reverse complement strand
AGATGGCTGCGGAATCGGAAGAGAGCTGCGGAATGCCTATAAATATGTCAAAATCTAAAAAAACAGTCACACATTAGAAAAGCTCACTTGATCATGCTTAATGACATCTAATGTAATGATCTGGGTGGTTTTACATTGAAAATGAGGCAAAAGAGAGAGGTAAGTGATGAAAAACAGTAGGTAATAGTGGATGGTGAGGTGTAAGTTAGAGGCTCTACAGTAGTTTCATCATTTTCGTCTACTATCTCCTCTGCAGGAGATTCTTCTGAAGAAATTTCATCTCCTTCATCAGGGGCTCTTCTCTAGGCAATCTCAATTGACTCCATCTGCATACGCAAACTCCGTACTTCTTCTAGTAGAATTGCATTTGGATCAGGTCTTCCTCGACCAATGCCTCTCCTTGGTGGCATTTTAGCTGCAACAACCCTTTCTTCTGCTCTGATACCAAAAATGGTGCAACAGAAACGATGGTATTATATAAACCCAACAATCACCCCTTTTTACAAAATATAAGCCCTTTTCCCTATCGGAATCCAAAAGCCTTTGAAAAGGCTAAAACCAAGCTTTTCCGCCTTCTACACAGTTATATGAGCTATTGCCGCAAATCCAGATCTCACATTATCAAGCTTAAAAAAAATTCATAAAAAATAATTAAATTATAAATTTACTCTAAATTATTATTATTTTGTAAATAAAACTTATTTTACATAATCATTAAAGAAATTTTGAGGTCTAAAATGGACCTCCTAAGGAATATTATAAAAGAATAGTAAAAATAATAAAATAAGACTATATTACATAATCAAATTTTAGAGGGGAAAAAACTACTTTTTAATCTCATGTTTTCAACTTATCTCCCTCCTATTTTATTTAAATTTCGAGAAGGAGAAATTGTTGGATGAGGAATTTAATTCCTCATCCAAGGAGTACCTATTTTGCATATTTTTGATGGACCTTACCACATGAAAAATGAAAAATACATGAAAAAACATGATTACAATCACATTTTCCCATATATTTCTCATTTTTCGTATATCAAGGTCCATCGAAAGTATGCAACATGAGTTCTCCTTGGATGTGGAACTAAATTATACATCCAACGAGTGTTGATGCTCGAAATATGAGTAAAACCATAGGGAGACAAACAATTGCAAATTATGCAAAATTGTGGCATCCAAACCTTTAGCTTCCTAGTCCAACAATTACCAAGGGTGGAGTAGTATTGTTTCAGAGACACTCTACAATGCTTTTTCCTAGATTACCCCCCCTTCTAATGATCGACCATTAAAAATGCAATTGTTATTCTCCTTCCATATACATGGTAAATCCATCTTAACTCTAAATTTATTATATGTTGAGAGATATCAAATCACTCAATATTACGAAAATTTGAGAAAATATTTGCACTTATAAGGATTCAACCCTACATAATAGATTCAAATTGAAAATTTGATCTAATCACATTTATTTTGGTATTATGTTTCTCATATTTCAATTATATTATAGTCCATATTATTTTCACCTTTGGTATATTAATATGAATATTTTCATAGAGTAATTTCTTAAATGTGCTATCACACAAAAATATGAATTGAAATTTTGTCATATATAATTAAAATATTATTTGATTAAAATTAATGAATTAATTAATTTTTTAATATATAGTTGAAATTAATGTACTGAATCATCTTATAATGTATTGATATTTTACTTATAGTTGATATTAAAAAATTATGTTTAATATTGATTTTTTTCCTTTTAAAGATCACATGTTAATTCCACGTTTTCAACAACAACAAAAATTACATCATGTAAATGTTTTAACAATAAGAAGTTTTTTTGTTTTTTTTTGTTTTTGTATTTTTTTTTTTAAGTATTTTGTGTTTGTATGAGTATGTATTTTATATAAATTTGATATTAACATATTCATTTAAAATGGGTATTGAAATGTTTTATTTATATTGTTTATAAGGTTTTGAACCAATAACCTTTTTACAAAGAATATTTTAATAGTGTGTGTGTGTGCACACACACATACACACATATAAGAAAGATTTCTATTAAATTTGTGCTTAGTCACCGCAAAATACACAAGAAATTAGTACAACACACTTTCATGCACATAATCCTTCAAAGGAGGATAAATAAGTGGTTCCAAAATTTCTAACTAGAGACCTACAATTGTAAATGGCCGACACACATGAATTCTACAAAATTGGCCTAACAAAATGACAAAAGGGGGGGATTCTTCTACCGGGGGCCTGTTTAGATCAAGATTCATACTATCAAGAGAGAGATAAAGTGTTGAACTTGTAGAGCTTTGAATTTATTTGGTATCCAACTGCATTTGCAATTTAGTTAGTTGCCTATGTAGAGCATCAATTTCATCCTCCTAACGATTGACTTTTTCCTTAAGTATATGGAATTCATCCATGATAACAATGAGAGTGTTCACTTGTTGGTGGGTTGATCCAGGTGGATGGCCACCAATATCCACCTAAATCAGTGGATATTGGTGGCCATCTACCTGGATCATGGGCTTTCCAATGCAAGTCCATATTTTGAAGATGCGGGTCTGTGAATTGTTGTGGTCAATCATGACAAGAGCTACTACCATGAACAATTGTTTGAGTTTCCTTCTAGGACATGATTATACAGACATGAGACAGGTGAGTGCAAGGACCAAAGTTGAGAAACAAGGAGAGGTTATAAGGCCAACATCCGAGAGAATTCTAGAGGAAGTAGAGAGAGGTGGCTTAATATCACAAAGAAGAGAAGGCATAGAGCCAAAGAGCTCATGGCAATGACTGCACAAGAAACAAAAGAGAGAGAGCCATGGAGATTTCCAGTACTGGTAACAAGGTTTTAGAGACCTACAGGTAATAGAGAGAAAATCCAAATAGAAGATTAAGGAGTACCTGTGAGCATGAGGAGAGCTAAGTTTCCGAAAGAAATTCCCACAATAATATACCTAGAAGCCAATTGTGTTACCGCGGTTAGAACACCAAAAAATTATAACTTCCTACACCAATATAGAAATCCACTGTGCATCGGAGTTGCCATGAACAAGTTTGGGGAAAATTATGTCTGCTAGTGCCAACTAAGTGATCCAAGATTGGCTAGAGAAACCAATTCACCTGTCATGAGATGGGATGAAGGGGAGTTTGGCTTCTGAAGCTAACGAAGAGACCCCAGATTTAATTGTGTTACACAAATCACCCCCCTGTGGAACAATGTGAACACTATTCTCCACCAAATGTAGATATAATGAGATAATTGACTTGAATAACTCCTAGAGCACACCAGGTAACACAGTCTGCTTCTAGAATAGTCACCCAACATAGAGGGGAATTCACTCGATCCCATTGCAGACTACGCCACTATGGAGGATGATTGCGAAACGACCAGATGCATCCCATGAATTTAAACCCAGGACCAAAGAATTCACACATAACGTTAATCAATTCACCATTAAGGTCCATAATAACCCACCTCCTTGGATCCACCAAAGTTTCAATTGCAAGATTTGCTTGTTGGTTACAATATTGTCCTGCCGCAAGTCTTAACACATGCGAAAATATCAGGAGGCTCATTGCATGGTGTGCATGCTTACAACCAACCATGTCACCCCATTTGAAATGCCAACCATTTGATCCATAAACTATATAGTTGATGCTAGTATGCAAGAGGAAGGGAATTTGGAAAGAGACTTTCTTATTGCTCAATTCATTTTTTGAAAGGGTTTGCCAAGCAACTCTAATAAACTTCATAGACGTTAAGAATGGAGAGGATATAGTCAAAGGATGTTCCACAATGCGAATGAGACATTGATGTCGGTTTGGCCTATTTTTAAAAGGCACACAATATTCAATTGTTTACCAACTGCAATATTTTGATATCTTAGGATAAGAAAAAAGTTCTTAAGGTGAAAATGTTTCGAGACATCAGTAATTTTGTGAAGAAGTTGTTTAAGTTGATTGTCCTTTGGGAAATAAAATTCTGAATGGTGAGGAGAGAGTCCCCTAATACTATAATTTTGGTGATTTCCATCTCTTTGCCCAAATTTAGCCCCAACATGAAGCCATACATTTTAGCCAGATTATTGGTTTGGTTAACTAACTCCAAAAATATTTAAACATCTCTAAAAATACTTAAAGACTTATTTCTTTTGAGATTAAAAATAGCCCCTTTCACTTATTTTAATAATATATTTAATCACTACCTATTTTATATTTTATATTTATATATATATATAATATATATATATATATAAATATATAATATATATAATAATATAAATAAAACTTAATAAAACCCAAAAAATAAAATTACATTATCTTTTATAATGTATATCATATAACAAACACTTCACCGCATATTAAAAAAATATGATATTTGAACTTTATATTTTCATAACTTATCAGTGTGTTATGAGATATCTTTTCGTCTTTTTTTAATATATTATAATTTTGAAGCCTGAACATGTATTTTTGAAATTTAAGTCATTTCAAGTTTCTGAAGAATAATAATAATTTGATTAAGGGAAAGGAAATTAGTAATTTTCATTTTTAATTTTCATTTCATTTCATGATCTATGGATTTAAAGTTGTTTGATTAGAAAATGATCGCTGAGAATGATAATTTGATTTTAAATAAATTACAATTTTCCTATATAAATCACATGAGTTATTAAAGGAATTTATTGATTTAAAATTATATTTTTAATATTATTATTAATTTATTTCATTAAAAGAAAAACTTATAAAATTTAAATAATCAAATATTTTGTTTAGTTAAAATTTTGGTTTTTTATCTAATAAATATTTAATGACCTAAAACTTAAAAATATTTAACAAGAAATAAAAAATTACCTCTTTATAAATTATCAATTAAATCATTCTAAATGATATAATTTCCTTGAATAACATTAATAAATCAACCTACATTCCTCATTCATAAATAACAATTAATAATAATTATCTACACTACTAATTTAAAAACTAAATTATAATAAAATTTCCCATAATTAAAAAACTTAACCATCTAATCTAAAATTTCCATTTATCTCCTTTTGGTTGACCCATAAAGTTACTTTTTAATCTAAAGATTTTATAAAGATTAGGTTTCGCGGGATATGTTAGATTATGTTTCCGAAGATATGTTTTTTCATTATGTGGCTTCTATGATTAAACAAACATGTGAAAATGAGATTACTTTTAAGCCGTTAATTAAGAGGAAATCATTTCAAATGGATAATTTTGAATATCATGAGCCTACTCTTAACAAACGGAAAAGAGAATGTTGAATATCATGAATATATATTCAATGTATGGGAAAGTAACTGAAAAAGGCAACCATGATGGTTTTTTATGGATTATAAATAATTAATTAAGGATTTTGACCATTTATAATAAAAAATAATGAAATAGTGATATTTGAAAATAAATTTATATTTAATTAAATATAAATTTAAATCTTAAGTTTATTAAATAAGAAGAAAATGATGGGTTATTATTTAATAGATATATAGAATTTAATTAATAGCTAAAAATTATCAAATGAGACTGATTGTACATATTATATTACATAAAACAATTTCCTAGTAAAAATAATTATTATTCATTAAAAAATCTTTGTTTGGATTGCACATTTTGTTAATGTGAATGTGAATTATATGTCACTATTTTTATTAGTGTGACATGGAGACATATTTGTGTATCTGCAACTATTATGTTCAAGATTGGAGTGAGATCAATATAAAAAAAAGAAAGAGAAAGATTTATAATAATTTGAGGAACTATGTGAGAAATTTCATGTATAAAGAAATTGTACTAGAATATAACATATGCTTGATAGTCTTTAATCAATAAACCAATGAAGGAATAAGAAAATAAACTAATAATATAATGAGTTACATCAATTTGGATGGTAAGAAAATTGAAGTCTTTTATATTTCAGTAATTGAGACATTTAGGAAATTTAGGTCCTTTCCAAATGCATTATATATAAGTACAGCCCAATAGCATATATAAATGTGTATAAAAAATGCCTTGGAGTAATAAATCTATATGAATGTGTAGGTGTTCGACCAAAGGTCACAATGAAAGGAGGTCGGGGGGGATGGGAGGGGAGGTGGGCAAGGTGGTGAATCAATGTGTGAGCAATTTTACCATTTCATAACTTTTCATAATCAATAATTCATAATATAATTAACCATAAGAATAAGTACCATATCAATATGTGAAACAATGCACTCTAAAGCTATCATCACATCAAGAAGCCATCACATCAAGGAGACACAAGTTTTTACATGGAAATCCCTACGAGAGAAAAACACAAACTCTTTTTCTTCTTTATCTTCAATTCATTACATAGTTTTGTAGGCTCCAAACTACTAGAGGAAACCACCCCCAATATATGCAAGATGTCACTTGCGTTAGCCTACAACCTGATTGAGCTAGAAAAATCGAAAGTATGCAAACAATCGTTGAGTGTAGCTGATAACCTGATTGAGGTACCGAAGTTGATGATGAGTGGGCTCCAACCTAGTTTAGGCACAACCTAATTGAGGTACCGAACTTGATGATGAGTGGGCGCCAACATGGTTTAGGCACCAACTTGATTGAGGCTACAACTTCAGTGGAGGCACCAACCTCTTTCTTCAACTCCTTGTGGACTTCTTCTCAAAATCTTTCACATTGGATCTATTATCATCATCTATAGTTGTTAATCATCGAATCATAAGTAAATTTATAATTAACCCATAACCTACAATCACTATTACTATCATCACTCTCACAATCTAGAACCATTGTCAATGCAATCACTGCCACTATAATCAATGCCACATCCTACAAATATTATTATCACTACAAAGATAGTCATATCAATCACTGTCAGTAGCTTTCATGTTACTATCGATACTCTACTCCAACTTGTTCATCAATCTGATCACACAAACCCTGTCGAACAATTTAATTGTGCTTTAAACTTTGTTACATTAAATTATCAAACCTGAGTTTGTAAACTTACGAAGTAAATGGAAAAATATATGAAAAGATTTGGTTTCTAAATCTATCAAATATATATTGACATGAAAGGAAATTCTATTATATAAAAGTGAGTAAATTGACATGAAAGAAAATTTTAATCTAAAAAAGCAATGCAAATCTAACCTAGGAAAGCGATAGAAGTCTTAATGTAGGAAAGAAATGAAAATCTAATCTAGGAAAGTGATAAAAATATAATCTATGAAAGCAATAGAAATATTAATCTAGGGAAGCAATGGAAATTTAATCTATGAAAGCATTGGAAATTTAATCTATGAAAGCATGTAAATCTAATCTATGAAAGCATGTAAACTTAATCTACAAAATTATGGAATCTTAATCTATCAAAGCATTCAAAATTTAGTCTATAAAATCGATTGAAATCTACAACTATAAACAAGAAAGAAAAGAGTGTACATGCTTGGAAATGGGGGCCCTCCAATGCTCAAAAAACACACTAAAAGTTGAAAATTAGAACATGGTGAATGCATGAAGATGGGTAAAACCTTTGCGCCAAATGTAGTGATGAAATTTCATAATTTTACTCTTTTTTTTAATTGAGACCCTCAAAATTCATATAATTGTTGTGAATTTTGATTCAAAGTAAAAAGGAAATTTGTGGATAATTATGTTGTTGTCCTAATGATATTTTTTGCAAAAAAAAATTGTGTCGTATAATATGTCAATTTCCATTAAATGAAATGTTTTTCCTTGCATATTTTTGCACATCTTAAAGAGGTATGTGTCTGTTCAGGTAGCATAACTTAGTCTAAAATGTGTATAGATATGAATTTGGTGATGTAATATTTCATTTACATTTTGTAGACACATGTGCACATAAGTTCTTCTTCAACTATTTAAATAAACTAAAAAGCCAAGAGTACCCCTTTGAAGAGGACTCAAAAATGAAGATAGTGGTATTTTTTGAAAAAAATTCACTGTGTATATTTTATGTCATTGATTTTTTATTCAATCTCTTTGAAACTATCCAAAACAAAATTCAAGCATTATGTTTAAAATAAGTTAGATGAAAAATATCATATGAATTCAAAAATGTCAAACTCACATGCTATTGGATAGAGGATTCCTTCATGAATCCAACATGATCAACTCTGCCACTTGAGGACAAAGCTTTCCCTAAGTCCTCTAAGGTACAAAATTGTGTTGCAGAGAGGGGTGCTAAAATTGTGGTTTTAGGACCTCAGAAGCTCAATCAAGCGCTTAAATTATAAATTCAAATAGCTTGATTGAGGGTTTAAGAAATTGTCGATCAAGCCATTTACATTGTTAACCGGGGGCTCGATCGATCTATCAAGCTCAATCGAGCCTTTTTAAAAATAAAGTTTTTAGGATAGGATCCTAATGTGAATCCCATAGATTTAGAATAAAAAAAGATTTAAAATATAATCCATTAATCCTCTTGATTATTTTTATGCATTCACATATCCAAATTTTTCCCATTTTTCTTTGGCACACTTTCGACTAGCACATGGTAGTATCTTTGGGTGACACTAGGAAGGTATTGGTTGGACATGGATGATTGGGTAGTGACTATGCATGATGATTATGCATTGAAGTCATGACCACAAGTTAACATTACACACAATTTATGCGAGGATCCATGGATATTTCTACTTCATACACAAATAATATGGAGAGCCTATGTCCTATGGAGAGGATACATAAACAATTGCAAACTATGCAAAATTGTGGCATCCAAATCTTTAGCTTCCTAGTCCAACAATTACCAAGGGTGGAGTAGTATCTTTCATAGACAACCTACAATGCTTTTTTCTAGATTACCTCCTCTTCTAATGATTGACTATTAAATCTGCAATTGTTCTTCTCCTTCCATATATATGTAAATCCATATTAACTCTAAATTTATTATATGTTGAGAGATATCAAATCCCTCAATATTACAAAAAATTGAGAAAATGTTTGCACTTACAAGGATTCAACCCTACATAATAGATTCAAATGAAAAATTGATCTAATCACATTTATTTTGGTATTATGTTCCTTATATTTCAATGTATATTATAGCCCATATTATTTTCACCTTTAGTATATTAATATGAATATCTTCATATAGTAATTTCCTAAATGTGCTATCACACAAACATATATAATTAAAATCTTATTTGATTAATATTAATGAATTAATTTTTTTTTAATATATAGTTGAAATCAATGCGCTCAATCATGTTATAATGTATTGTTATTTTACTTATAGTTGATGTTGAAATATTTTAATTATGATTAATATTGATTTTTTCCCTTTTAAAGATCACATGTTAATTCCATGTTTTCTACAACAACAAAAATTACATCATGTAAATATTTCAACAATAAGAAGTTTTTTTTTTTTATTTTCAAGTATTTTGTGTATGTATTTTATATAGATTTGATATTAACATATTCATTTAAAATGGGTATTGAGATATTTTATTTATATTGTTTATAAGGTTTTGAGGCAATAACATTTTAACAAATAATATTTTAATAGTGTACGCATGCGCGCGCACACACACATATATGTATCAGTAAGCTTTCTATTAAATTTGTGCTCAGTCACCACAAAATACACGTGAAATTAGTGCAACACTTTTTCATGCACATAATACTTCAAAGGAGGACAAATGAGTGGTTCCAAATTTTCTAACTAGAGACCTACAACTGTAAATAGCCGACACACATGAATTATGCAAAATTGGCCTAACAAAAAGACAAATTTACAATAGGAGAACATGATTAAAAAGGGGGGAAAGTCTTCTACCGGGGACCTATTTAGTTCAAGCTACATATTATCAAGATAGCGATGAAGTGTTGAACTTGTAGAGCTTTAATTGTATTCGGTATCCAACGGCATCTGCAATTTAGTTAGTTGCCTATGTAGAGCATCAATTTCATCCTCCTAACGATTGAATTTTTCCTTAAGTATCTAGAATTCATCCATGATAACGATGAGAGTGTTCATTTGTTGGTGGGTTGATCCAAGCAGATGGCCACCTGGATCAGTGGATATTGATGGCCATCTGCCTGGAATATGGCCTTTCCAATGCAAGCCCATATTTTGAAGATTTGAGTCTGCGAATTGTTGTGGTCAAATCATGACAAGAGCTACTACCACAAACAACTTTTGGAGTTTCCTTCTAGGACATGATTATATAGACATGAGACAGGTGAGTGGAAGGACCAAAGTTGAGAAACAAGGAGGGGCTATAAGGCCAACATCTGAGAGAATTCTAGAGGAAGTAGAGAGAGGTGGCTTAATATCACAAAGAAGAGAAGGCAAAGAGCCAAAGAGCTCATGGAAATGACTGCACAAGAAACAAAGGAGAGAGAGCCATGGAGATTTCCAATACTAGTAACAAGGTTTTAGAGACCTATAGGTAATAGAGAGAAAATCCAAATAAAAGATTAAGGAGTACTTGTGAGCATGAGAAGAGCTAAGTTGCTCAAGGAAAATCCTGCAATAGTATACCTACAAGCCAATTGTGTTGCCATAGCTAGAAAAACAATAAATTATAACTTCCTACACCAATAAAGTAACCCACTATGCACCGAAGTTGCCATGAATAGGTTTGGGGAGAATTACGTCTACTAGTGACAACTAAGTGATCCACGATTAGCTAGAGAAACCAATTGCACTTGTGATGAGATGGCATGAAGGGGAGTTTGGCTTCTGAAGCTAACGAAGAGACCCTAAATTTAATTGTGCTTCACAAATTACCCCCTATGGAACTATGTGAGCACCATTCTCCACCAAATATTGATATAACGAGAAAATTGACTTGAATAACTCCTAAAGCACACCAAATAACACAACCAGCTTCTAGAATAGTCACCCAACATAGAGGGGAATTCACTTGATCCCATTGCACACTGAGCCACTATGGAGGATGATTGCAAAATGACTAGATGGATCCCATGAATTTAAGCTCGGGACCAAAGAATTCACACATAGCGTTAATCCATTCACTATTAAAGTCCATAATAACCCACCTCCTTGGATCCACCAAAGTTTCAATTGGAAGATTTTCTTGTTGGTTACAGTATTATCGTGACGCAAGTCTTAACACATGTGAAAATATCGGGAGGCTCATTGCATGGTTTGCATCCTTACAACCAACCATGCCACCCCATTTGAAATGCAATCATCTGATCCATAAACTATATAGTTGGTGCTAGTATGCAAGAGGAAGGGGATTTTGAAAGAGACTTTCTTATTGCTGAATTCATTTTTTGAAAGGGTTTGCAAAGAAACTCTAATAAACTTCATAGATGTTAAGAATCGAGAGGATATAGTCAAAGGACGTTTCACAATCCGAATGAGACATTGACATCAGTTTAGCCTATTTTTAAAAGGCACACAATATTCACTTGTTTACCAATTGCAAAATTTTGAGATCTTAGGATAAGAAAAAAAATTCTTAAGGTGAAAATGTTTCGAGACGTCAGTAATTTTGTGAAGAAGTTGTTTAAGTTGATTGTCCTTTGGGAAATAACCTCTATGAAAATTCTAAATAGTGAGGAGAGAGTCCCATAATACTATAATTTTGGTGATTTCCATCTCTTTGGCCAAGTTTAGCCTTGACATAAGGCCATACATTTCACCGAGATTATTGGTCTACTTAACTAATCCCAAAAATACTTAACCACTTGTTTTCTTTCAAAATTAAAAATAACCCCTTTCAATTATTTTAATAGCATCTCTACCTATTTTATCCTTATATATATATAAAACTAACTTTACATAAAACCCAAAAATTAAATTACATTTGGGTTAAATCATTTTGTCATAAACCATGCATTCAACATTGTTATTATCTATGATTAGTAGATAATTATAGCGAGATATGACCACGTATCAAAACAAAAGAAGAGTTGATTATTCAAAACAATTTTTTTTTCTATTTATCTCCCTTTTGTTGACGCTTCCATGGAAGGGTTCATGGAAGTTCTTGTAATTATATTCATCACCATTCAAAACAATTTTATTATTTTTGTTTATCTCCCTTTTGTTGACCCTTGAAGTTACTTTTTAATCTAAAGATTTATAAAGATTAAGTCGCAGACAATATGTTAGATTATGTTTCCCAAGATATGATTTTTCATCATGTGGCTTCTGTGATTAAACAAACATGAAAATGAGATTACTTTTTAAGCATTTAATTGTTCACGTGTTCACGTAAGTTTAAACATTTTGTAGGCACGTGTTCACGTAAGTTTTTTTCAACTATTTAAATAAACTAAAAATCCAAGAGTACCCCTTTGAAGAGGACTCGTAAATGAAGATAATCATTACATGAAATTTCATCATAAAAGTGCCCATAAAACTTTCATGTAATTTCTATGTCATAATATGTAAACCAATCAAAATCCTTTACATTTAAAAAGATGTACATGTAAATATTTTGGAGGGAAAAGAAGAAAAAAAAAATTAATTGTATTTTTGGCTTATCTCTTTACAGGTACTCAAATTTCATGTGTAGACACTCGTTGGATGCATAATTTAATTCCACATCCCATGAGTACCCATTATGCATACTTTTGAGAAGGCACACATTGGTAAAAATTGCAGATACATTAAAAAATGTGTTCAACGAACTTTTTTAATGTATCTACAGTTTTTTAACAATGTGGGTCTTCTAAAAAGTATGTATAATGGGTACTCGTTGGATGTGAAATTT
>APFE030466927.1:77808-96434 GCA_000404065.3 Pinus taeda | reverse complement strand
GATTAAAGAAATTTTGAGGTCTAAAATGGGCCTCCTATGGAATATTATAAAATAATAGTGAAAATAATAAAATAAGACAATATTATATCATCAAATTTTAGAGGGAAAAAGAAAAATCTACTTTTTAACCTTCTGTTTTCAGCTTATCTCCGTACGATTTTACTCAATTTTTGAGCGGAAGAACTTGTTTGATGAGGAATATAAATCCTCATCCAAGGAGTACCTATTTTGCATACTTTCGATGGACCTTGCTACACAAAAAATGAGAAGAACATTATTACAATTACATTTCCATGTATTTATCATTTTTCGTATAACAAGGTCTATTGAAAGTATGAAAATGAGTACTCCTTGGATGAAGAGTTAAATTATGCATCCAATGAATGATCCCACTCGAAAATCGAGTAAAACTAGTATGGGATAAGGACAAAATACGAGTTGAAAAAAAATATTTTTATATTTTTCGATCTTTTTACTTTTTTTACTTCAAAAATGGTGAATCATACCCCATGGTTGACATCATCATCTTGAATCCTATTAGTTCTTATAGAATTGATTTTGGCTGTAAATTTTTGTTTTGCAGTAGTGTGTGAGACTAGAAACTAGACCAATGACAAAAATTGATTTATTTTATCCCAAATGTCCATATACCAATCAAATACATCCAAGATGGTCTATTGATAAAGACTTCATTATTCAATACATTATGCCAAGGTATTACCAAATCTCTAGTGACTTAAAAAAACCATAAGTAAACTTAACCATCAAGAGGAAGTGGAAATATTAATAGTGTATGGAATGGATGGATTGACTGGAGGTGCAAGATTTTGTTGGTTCTAATTTTTTTCGTCAATGCAAGCCAATTATTCATGTTCTTCCCCCAAGTGAGTTTTCTCAATATTTATTTATAAGATTGATAAGTCTTAGTCTCTAGTCCTCCCTCAAGTGATTATTATAGCTTACTGAAAGATGAAGGTGAATGTCATTACATTCCAAGTCGACTTGAAGGTTCGCTACCTTATTTTTTGTTCTCACTATGTGAGATGGAATAATGACTCGAATCATATGGATTAGATGGTTAATATGTATGAAATATTTTTCCAATACATAATTGTGGTAGTTTTTTTCTAGAGAAGCTCCATTAATCAATTTCTTTACAGTTGAGATGCCCAACTAAGAATCACCCTCCACAATAAACCTGAAGAAGCCTTATGATGATGCGATAACAAGGTCAGTCTCTACAACTGCAAATTCAACCACATTTTTACTTGAATGCCTCATACTATTTGTGAATAGAAACATTGGTTTCCCATAGTTGTCATAGAATATTCCTCCAAGACCAATATAACTTGGATTTCCTTTAGATGCCTTGTCAAAAATAAGTGTAAGGAGTACAGGGGGATGAGGGCTCTGGGAGGTTGGAGGACTAGAAGATGGGAATCTTTGGCAAAGGATCGATAAAAGGAGACATAAACAATTGCAAATTGTTCAAAATTGTGGCATCCAAACCTTTAGCTCCCTAGTCCAACGGTGACCAAGGCTGGAGTAGTATTGTTTCATAAACACTATACAATGCTTTTGCCTAAATTATCTCCCCTTCTAATGATTGACTATTAAAAATGCAATTTTTCGTCTCCTTCCATATACATGGTAAATCCATCTTAACTCTAAATTTATTATCTATTAAGAGATATCAAATCACTCAATATATACGAAAAATTGAGAAAATGTTTGAACTTATAAGGATTCAACCCGACATAATAGATTCAACTTTAAAAATTAGTCTAATCACATTTATTTTGGTATTATGTTTCTCATATTTCAATTTATATTATAGTCCATATTATTTTCACCTTTAATATATTAATATGAATATATTCATTGAGTAATTTCCTTAATGTGCTATAACACAAAAACATGCACTGAAATTTTTGTCATATATAATTAAATCTTTATTTGATTAAAATTAATGCATTAAATTATTTTTTAATATATAGTTGAAATCAATGTATTGAGTCATCTTATAATGTTCTTATTTTACTTATAGTTGATATTGAAAAATTTTAATTATGGTTGATTAACATATTTTAATTATGATTAATATTGATTTTTTTTCCTTTTAAAGATCATAGATTAATTCCATGTTTGCAACAACAACAAAATTGCATCATGTCAATGTTTCAACAATAGGAAGTTTTTTTTATTTTTAAGTATTTTGTGTATGTATGCGTATGTATTTTATATAAATTTGATATTAACATATTCATTTAAAATGGGTATTCAAATATTTTATTTATATTTTTTATAATGTTTTGAACCATCAACCTTTTTATAAAGAATATATTAATAGTGCACGCGCACATACGCACGCAAACACACACACATATATATCAGTAAGCTTTCTTTTAAATCTATTCTCGGTCACCAAAAAATACATGATAAATTAGTAAAACACTTTTTCATGCACACAAGCCTTCAAAGGAGGATAGATAAGTGGCTCCAAAATTTCTAACTAGAGGCCTACAACTATAAATGGTAGACACGCATGAATTATGCAAAATTGGCCTAACAAAAAGACAAATTTACAATAGGAGATCATGATTAAAAAAGGGGGGGAAATCTTCTACCAGGGGTTTGTTTAGATCAAGCTACACATTATCAGCAAAGAGATAGAGTGTTGAACTTGTAGAGATTTGATTTTCTTTGGTATCCAAATGCAATTGCAATTTAATTAGTTGTCTACGTAGAGCATCAATTTCATCCTCCTAAGGATTGACCTTTTCCTTAAGTATCTGGAATTCATCCATGGTAAAGATGAGAGTGTTCATTTGTTGGTGGGTTGATCCAGGCGGATGGCCCCCAGTATCCACCTGGATCAATGAATATGGGTGGCCATCCACCTGGATCATGGGATTTCCAATGGAAGCCCATATTTTCAAGATTCAGGTCTGTGAATTGTTATGGTCAATCATGACAAGAACTACTACCACAAACAACTATTGGAGTTTCTTTCTAGGACATGATTATATAGATATGAGATAGGTGAGTGCGAGGACCAATGTTGAGGCAACAAGGAGAGGCTATAAGGTCAACATCCGAGAGAATTATATAGGAAGTAGAGAGAGGTGGATTAATATCACAAAGAAGAGAAGGTGGAGAGCCAAAGAGCTCATGCATGCCAATGACTGCACATGAAATAGAGGAGAGAAAACCACAGAGATTTCCAGTATAAGTAACAAGGTTTTAGAGACCTACAAGTAGTAGAGAGGAAATCCAAATAGAAGATTAAGGAGTACCTATGAGCATGAGGTGAGTTAAGTTGCCCAAGGAAACTATCGTAGTTGTATACCTAGAAGCCAATAGCACTCCCACAGCTAGAACAACAAGATATTATAGCTTCCTACACCAATAAAGAAATCCACTATACACCAGAGTTGCCATAGACAATTTTGGGTAGGTTTATGTCTACTAGTGCCAACTCAATGATCAACTATTGGCTAGAGAAACTAGTTACACTATCACGAGATAGAATGAAGGATGTTTTGGCTTCTGAAGCTAACGAAGAGACCCCAAATTTAATTGTGTTGCACAAATCACCCCCATGTGGAACAATGTGAGCACCATTCTCGACCAAATGTAGAGATACACAGATAATTGACTTTAATAACTCCTAGAGCACACCAGATAACACAACCAACTTCCAGAATAGTCACCCAACACAAAGGGGAATTCACCCGATCCCATTGCAGAGTGAGCCACCACAGAGGATGATTGAAAAATGAATAGATCCATCCCATGAATTTAAGCCCGGGACAAAACAATTCACTCGTAGACTTAATCCATTCACCATTAAGGTCCATAATAACCCACCTCCTTGGATCCACCAAAGTTTCAATTGCAAGATTTTCTTATGGGTTGCAATATTGTCCTACCACAAGTCTTAACACATGTGAAAATATCAGGAGGCTCATTGCATGGCGTGCGTGCTTATAGCCAATCATGCCACCCCATTTGAAATTCCAACCATTTAATCCATAAACTATATCGTTGATGCTAGTATGCAGAAGGAAGGGGATTTGGAAAGAGACTTTATTATTGCTCAATTAATTTTTTAAAAGGGTTTGCAAAGCAACTCTAACAAACTTCATAGATGTTAAGAATGGAGAGGATATAGTCAAAGGATGTTTCACAATCCAAATGAGTCATTGATGTCAGTTTGGCCTATTTTTAAAAGGCACACAATATTCGCTTGTTTACCAACTGCAATATTTTAATATCTTAGGATATGAAAAAAGTTCTTATGGTGAAAATGTTCTGAGACATTCGTAATTTTGTGAAGTTGTCCTTTGGGAAATAACCTCTATAAAAATTCTGAATAGTGAGGAGAGAGTCCCCTAATACTATAATTTTGGTGATTTCCATCACTTTGGCCAAGTTTAACCCCAACATGAGGCCATACATTTCAGCCAAGTTATTGATTTGCTTGACTAGCCCCAAAAATACCTAAACACTTGTTTTCCTTCAAAATTAAAAATAACCCCTTTTCCCTTATTTTAATAATATATTTAATCACTACCTATTTTATGCTTATATATATATATATATTATTAATATAATAAGCTTACACCCAAAATTTATTACTTTTCTTTTATAACATATATCATATAACCAACACTTCTCCACATTTGAAAGAAAAATGATATTTGAATTTTATATTTTCATAAATTATCAATTTGTTATGAGATATCTTTTCATCTTTATATTTTAGTTTTGAAATATAAACATGTATTTTTGAAATTTAATTCATTTCAACTTTCTCATGAATAATAATGTGATTAAGGGAAATGATGTTAGTTAAATTTTAATTTCATGATATATTGGTTTAAAGTTGTTTGATTCACGGAAAGGATGGGAAAGGATGTTAGTGGAATTTGGAATTTTAATTTTAATTTTAATTTCATCATATATTGGTTTAAAGTTATTTGATTAGAAAAGGATAGTTTATAATGACAATTTGATTTTAAATTAAATTATAATTTTTTCGTATATAAATCACATGGGTTACTAAACGATTTTTTTTTGTCAATTAAGATGCTTTAATTAGATTATCAAAAATATGTTGAGTACAAAATTCATCTCAATAGGCCCCTTTCCCTTATTCCAACCAGACTTGTTCAGATTGAGACCTGGAAGAAAATATAGACAAACGATGACATTCTTTATTTCCAATAGGCCTATTAGCCTTGGCAAACATAGACAAAACAAAAGAGAACCATGAATAGGAGGCAACATATTAAGGAGGTGGGTTGGGAGGAATGATAGAAGGAGCAACAAAGTAGCCTGTGTTCATGCATGTGAAAATCAATATCCTCCATCCTCTCTTCTAGGTTGTGGAGGTGGTCGTTGGTGCGTTAATGTTGGCATCGAAGATTGTCCAGTTGTTCCAGAATTTTGTTATGACTATAATGGATGTCATTGATGTAGGCTACCATCTCGTTATGATCCTCATATCTATGCTCCCTCAAAATGTCCATTGTTGGGCACGGGATCCCCCAAGGGCAGTTTTGGGGCTAAAAGCCCATATTTTGGTCAAATTTTGTAATCCAAGTGTAAAGACTCCGCATTTTGTGGCTGCAGAGTGCGTAGATGTTAAAGAGTCATAGGGTTGTCCACCCTTATTTTGGAAATGTATTGTCAGCTAAGAGATCTACCCATGGTATGTGGACCATGGGATTATATAAATAGAGCTAATCTCTAAGTGGTTTGATAGCAATGAAGGAAAAATGAATGATGTATGAGAGATAGCTCTATGGTAGAAGTTTAAGTCTTGGGTCGTAGCATAGGTAGAGGCTCTGTAGCTGAGTGCGTAGAGGCCTAGAGTAGAAGTTTGCAGCTGAGTGCACGGACCCCTGCAGCTAAGTGCGCAGGGCGGGTCGAGTCTGTAATTGTTTAAAATTATCAATAAAGAGAAGTATTCTACAAATTCTGCATCTTTATTTCCTGTATAGGCATCTTGTTATGTTGGGTATGAATTTCACTTATATTGCTTATATAATGCGCGAATATATGTAAATGTATTGATTAAGTGCACGCAAGTAAGAACATCTGTTTACACGAAGCTAACTAAGATCAATTAATAAGATAAGTAAGATACTTAGTCTAGTTTGGGAGATATTGCGATTTGCTGCCTTTGTAGTGCGAAAGTCCCTGAGTTGTAGGTTAGGGCTGCGCAAAATCCAATTGTAAGCTTTCGCGAAGGTACTGAAGGGTGGAACAAAGGGCTAAGCCACCTGCGTGAAGGCAGGGATAGCTTGAATAAACTGACATCACAACCATCTCAAGGGTGCGAAAACTTGGTTCCAGCAACCCCCCATACTGCTTTGGGTGAGACTTCAGACTGTGCTCCGCGGGCTAATGCCGAAAGGGCCAGTAGTGTAGGGATTTGTTTGGCTAATTAATGCTGAACCTGGGTCAAGCCCCCTCAAGCAACAAATGGTTTCATTTTCAGGGACCAGAATCTGCATAAGAGATGTGTGATGTCATATCGCTGGAATCCAACTAAGAAAGAAATCAAAGGCTAGTTGGACAGAACGATCCACGAGTTCGCGACACAAGAAAAAAGAAATCCATAACTAACTAAAGAACAGTGGTTACACTTCTACCTGCTTACGGAGATCCACGAGATCTTTTTTTCCTCTTTCCAATTGAGCTATACGAGTGGATCATGAAGCTAGCACATAGCCAAAGAAGGTGGAAACTTGACAATCCTATTGTGTGGACCCCAGAGCTAGTGCGAAGGTTGGAAGCATCGGAGGATAAGATCGTGTGCGCTGTCGATCATTGGCTTGATCGCATCATAGGAGGATTCGTTACTGAATTCATGGTCAACACCTCAGTCAGCTATAGCGAGGCAGAGCGATGCTTTTTCAAAGGATCGCGAGGTAAGTACGTAAAATCTTTGGATACTTGGATTAAAATGCTGTTGTGCAAAAAACAGGTTATGCAACTACCTTGATGTTCGGGACTACGCAAAGCGTAAAAATTTATAGAAATGAAGGAAATAAGGGTCGAGAGTATAGCCCCTTGATTTCACCTTCGCGAAGGGATGAAGAAGCGATAACGAAGGGTTCTTCGTGAAGCACTATTTAGTTGATAAGACAAGGATTCTCGGGAATACCACCTCTGCCCACACCACCTCTGACTTCACAGCCATCGCCTCCAACTTCACTCATACCACCTCCACCTTCGTCGCCGTTCAGTATGGCAAATACAGTGAATTTTCCTTTGTTCAAAGCCTTGGGAAATGAGCACCAAGACCAATTCTGGTTCATTGTGAGGGCTGTATGGGAAGCTCAAGGTGTTACAGATGACCACATAAAGAAGGTGACACTGGTTAGTGCTCTACAAGATCACGCACTAACCTGGTATATTAAGTACTCTAACGATAACCTGAATGTTGGAGTAATAGACATCCAGACAACACTAAATAAGGAATTTAGCAAGCCTAAATCTAAGGCACAGTCGATCGTGGGATTGAAAGAGATCATGATGCGACCAGGTGAGACACGTTGGGAATTGGATCAAAGATTGAAGTGTCAAATCTGTGAAGCCAATATGAATTTGACAGATGGATAACATCGCGAGTGGTTTGTGGCTTCGCTACTACCCCACTTAAGGAGTACGTTGTCGCAGTAGAAGATAACAACTCAGGTAGAGTCCTTGGAGATTGCCATGAGAATACATGAGACTCCGGTGCAAGATCCTAATCTAGGAGTTTAGCATATCCATGCACAGCTGTAGAATCTATACCTTGAGATGCAAAGTCTAAAGCAGGATAGGACAATTCGACCAGAGGTATGCAAGGAGGTATGGTGCTTGAAATGCAAGAGTCAGGGTCATGAAAAAGACCATTGCCCAGTCTTTGTGAATTAAATTGCAAAAGGAGGACTGATGCCTTTAAGGCCAGAAGCTCAAGCAGGACCTAGCGCGGGGCCTGCATTATGGTGCACTATCTTTCAAGTAGCCGGAAAACATGCCACTGATAATTGTCACTTGCTACAGAAGTAGGTACAAGCACCACAACAACTGTTCTGCAACTTTTGTAGGTTGGTAGGACATGATGAGTGTACTTGCAGGAGCTATGAATTGATGATGGATAGAACTCCCGCTTATAGGGTTTAGGCTGAAACGCGACCCCTTGACCAGAATGCAAGGATGGCACGGATAGGATTTCATGGGCGCAGACGAGGTCGAGGCGGAGAAGGACCTGGTAGAGGTCGTGGACAGTTGATCTGCTACAATTGCGGAGGACCATGACACTATGCCTACAATTACATTAATCGAACGCATCCGTCGTGCAAGTATTGCACGTTGTTTGATCATGAAACAGAAGATTGTCCTACGCTGATAGCTAGGATACAAGACAAAGGGGCACTACCACCTCCACCGACTTAGAAGCTTTAGATGATAAGGTCTGAGCCGCGCGAAGAATATCTGAACATAAATATAGTGCTCAGGAGTGAGATCACGACAGGGGATGACAAAGGGAAATAGCCAAAAGATAGTACATGGGTTCGCAGAGCCCCGACGAAAGAGGCTAAATTCGATTTGGAGCACACTCGTGAAACCTTCATGGAAGCTAAGAAGAGCTTTGCTGAGGCCTCCACCTCAGGGAGCAAGGATAAACCTGAGCTGGAGATGGACCCTTCTATGCTCACAACTTTCTTGGAAACCTGTATGAAGTTACTGTGCGACAATAAGGTTGTGAAAGGGCTACAAGAACTCATCAATAGATGTGTTGGGACCGTGCAAGGAGAACCGTGCATAGTCCGAAAGATCCATAAGCATAAGACAAGGACGGGGCGTGAAATGAGACTCACCGCGCAAATTGGAGAATACGAAATGGATCAAGTCATTCTAGATTTGGGGTCGGATGTGATTGTTCTACCGAAATAGACATGGAAGTGAATGGGGAGACCTATGTTGCAATGGTCTTCGATTCAGCTAAGGATTGCGAATTAGCAAAAAATCATCCCCATGGGGCGGCTGCAGGGGGTGACCATGGACATTGAGGGAGCGAGCGCGCTAGCAATTTTGAAGTAATAGAGATAGTGGATGATAGCAATCCCTACCCTACACTCCTGGGAATTGATTGGGCTACTGATATGAACGGGGTAATCAATCAGAAGAAGCGAAAGATGATCTTTGAGAAGAAATCACTGCGTGTAATAATACCCCTAGATCCTGCTGAAGGATCGCGCTATAAAGAACCAGTTCGCGATTATGAGATAACATAGTGAGACCAAGACTGGGTGAACCCCACCACGGATGGATGAATTACATGGGATCGTGAGAGTTCTTGCACTTCAGACTTCGGTGAAGAAATAAAACGTTGGTAGAATCAGTTACATGAAGTAACTATGTTGAATTGCAACATGATGACCTGGTCGCTACGTTGTGTGTCATCAGAGGTAAGAACTCTAGCTACTTATGATGGAATGAATGAGGTAGATATCTTTCTAAATGCATTTGAAAGAGAGGTACCAGAAAAGCAGCGCTTCCAGGCCTTGGACTGGGCACTGCATGCTATGCCCGCAAGATGGTGGGGTACGCACAAGGGAAGCTTTAATGATTGTCGCAAATGTAGGAGGATGATGAGAACATGATTTGGGAAACCTAAGATGCGACTAACAGACAAGTATGATGAGCAGAATGATCCGCGCGTGCATCTGGGCAAATGGATGTAGGCTTATGGGGAAAAGCCCCAGCCTAGTGGGTGCACCTGTTCTTCGCGATGAAGTACCTGGTCAATAAGCCTGTGTTGGGGGGCCGAATCTGCAGATGGCTCTTATTATTCCAAGAGTATGATTTTGAAGTTGTTGTGAAGCTTGGATGATTGAACGCGGGACCTGATCACCTGTCACACATCGAGACAGTGGAGGAACCCACTAATTTGGAGGAAGGATTACCTGATGCGCAACTCTTTGTTGTGCACGTCGCGGATGAACATTTTGAGGATATAATACACTTCCTATCAATAGGAACTGCACTGGAAGGATACTCTGTCCAGTAAAAGAAGGAATTAGTGGTGCACGCGACATATTTCTCTGTCATTGCTGGGCATCTATACAATATGGGGACTGATGAGATATTGCGAAGATATGTACCGGAGTTTGAGAGAAGCAGCATCCTTGCGGATGCTCATGGGGGCGCCACAGGAGGACATTATGTAGAGAGAGCATCTGCGCAAAATATTCTACGCACAGGGTTGTGGTGGCCAACCCTTCATCAGGATTCAAAAGCATGTTATAGGGTGTGTGATGTATGTCAGCGAAAACGCAAGCCATCTCGAAGGGATGAAATGCCTTTGAATCCACAAATGACATTGCAACCCTTCGACAAGTGGGCAATAGATTTTATAGGACCCATTCAGCCACAAGGGAAGACAGGGGTGAGGTATATCATCATTGCAATGGAGTACTTGACACAATGGGTGGAGGCACAACCTGTGGAGTATTTTATAGGCGTGATGGCTACAAAGTTCTTGTTTGAGCATGAATTAACATGATTTGGATGTCCAAAGATTTTGATGAGCGATCGAGGTACGCACTTTCTGAACGAAATGATTAGCGCACTGACGGAAGAATTTCAGGTATATCACCAGAAGAGTACACTGTATCACCCACAGGTTAACGGGATAGTGGAGGAGTTCAACAAAGTGCTTGAAAATGTGTTGACCAAGGTTTGCAATGCTCAACAAAGTGATTGGGACCTACGCATACCTGCAATGCTATGGGATTATCGGATGACGTGCAAAAAGTTGACGGGACAAACCCCTTTTAGGCTTGTCTATGGTATTGAAGTGGTGATGCCTATGGAGTACATTGTGCCTAGTCTATGCATAGTGGCATTCACAGGTATGATGGATCATGGAGCCCTGGAAGAGAGGCTCGCGCAGTTGGTTGAGCTTGAAGAAGAAAGATTTTTGGCTGGATTTCACTAGCAGGTCCAAAGGCAGCGTGAAAAGGCATGGCATGATCGACATATTAAGTTGCGCACCTTTAAGGTGAATGAATTGGTGCTATTGTATAATAGTAAGTATGATAAATTCCCCGAAAAATTCAGGATATTACCGATGGTGGCGCAGTCCAGTTGGTGAAGTTGAATGGAGATCCCTTCCCAGGAAAGGTGAATGGCAATTGATTGAAGCCATACATAGGTCGCCCGGCCATCTGACTATGCAACAGAAGCATAGTCTTAGCGCTCCAGGTAGTTGAAAGGAGGCGCGGGACTATAAACTACACTACCTGGGTTGGGGAGCTACGTAAAGCAAGGAAGTGTCACAGGGTCTGCGACAGCGCAAAGGCAGCTGCGCTACTCATGGAAATAGCGCGTAGGTCCGCCGGAAAGTGACCGTTAAAGTCATTATTCACGATTTGACGGTTGGATTGAGGCCAAATGGAGCGGGCAGCAGGCAATTAAGACAAAATTTATGGGTTATATTATTGAAAATATGCCGCTAATTTAGTATTAATGGGCCGAATGTGGGGGGAACGGTCGGATTTGAATTCAAAAGGCCCTATAAATTACAGGTTGTTTTCTAGTGGAAAACACTTGGCATTTTGAGAACTGAGTTATTGCGCGCTCAAGTATACCTAAACCGAGACCTATTCGAGACTCTTAAGGCGAATTCATTGTTTGAGCAACTACCAGAGACACTATAAGCATTGTGGAATAGCACTATCTTAGCACCTGTGAAGGCCATGGACTTAGAAACAATGACAGCCGAGGAAGCTGCGCAGGCAATTGAGGTAGTAGAAGTTGTCCCAGAGAGTGCCGGAGCAGCAGTCGAAGTCCCTAAATCACCCAGGACACCGAGACCAAAGAAGGATAAGCAGAAGCAGCCTATGCTACCACTGTGCGTCTCAAAAAGAAATCCATAAAGGAAAAAGCTCACCTTGCAAGAGAAGGGGAAGGCCATTAACCAGGAGGCAGATGAGGAAGAATGTGAAGAAATCATGGTGGATGAAGAGGATGTAGCAATGGAAGTTGAAACCCAGGGTGCAGACCCTATTACCAGGTTTCCAGAATATGTTCCACCATGCAAGGGTAAAGCCAAGGTGCCCAAGGACATAGACGAGAGCAAGAGATCCCTGCAAACTCTGTTGCTCCTAGATGACATTGTTTTTGAGGGGCCGCACTTCAGGCGGGTTCTTGTACTAAAATTCAAATATTGGGACCTTGCAGACCACGAGAAATTCCCCATTTAATCACTGAGCAGTTAATGCACCAAAGGATTGATACAACTACTGGAACGATTGAATAGGAGCCATGAAGATGGCTTAAGGGTGTAGAGAAATCTGGGTTGCTCAACCTTCTTTGGCTACCACATTACCACCGTGCCCCAGTAACCATCTTTGTTATCAGGCAGCTGCTCTGCTTGGTGCATGATGGGCGTTTGTGGCTGAAGGAGCCCATTCTCATCACAAACTACTTGATTCATCGGATCACATGGCTGCCCTACTTAGGGGAGAATCCATCCAATATATCAGAAGGAAAAGGTGGTGAGTTGACCCTCGCAAAGGCTATGAAGACGAAATTCAAGTTGGAAAATAAGAGGCATGGGTATTCCATCTCCAACATTAACAACCCTACAATCAAGGTAACAACACAAATATTAGTAGGGAAGGTGATGCGGAAGTGTTGCGCAGATAAGGTGCTTGCGCTTGTGATTGCATTAGCAACCCAATACGCTGAGGGAGTCCAGTTTAACTGGGCAAATTATCTGTGTGACGAGTTCCTTGCGAACTGTCACGAGGCACACGAGTAGGTCAAGACATTCCACTACACCTGGTTCTTGCTCTCGATTGTACTGGTGGCATGGGAGCTGCCAAAGGATAGCCAATTCCCTTTGGTCACGTCGGACCTTCCAGAGGTAGCAAAGTATGCTTCATTGTGGATGACCAAGGATGCGCAACGCATAAAGAAAGCAAGATCTTTGGATCTTGATGGAGATGAGTATTCAGATGGGGATTAATTGCAAGCTGCGACTATCGCCCATAGTATACGCCAGTTTGCAGAACTTTGCAGAGTTCAAAGAGGACTTCCACCATGTCTTTATCAAGGCGCGGAAGGACCCTACGAAGGCATGGCATAACTTACCATATCCGGTGATTGATGATGTTATTTTTGCAGTCCTCGAGTCTATGTCGCCGGAGTGACACGCTGCAACAGGCTCCCTGGTGGAAATGGACAAGTCCGTCACGCAGCGTAAGAAGGAAGAAGCAAAACTCTGAATGGCGCATCTGGCTGAGAAGCACAGAAAAGAGGAAGCGGATGCTAAGGCCCATGCAGCGCGCGACACCGCGAAATTGGCTGAACAACAGAAAACAGGAGGAGAAGAGCGCGAAGGACAAAAATTACCTTCGCTCATGATTGAAGCAGAAACTGTGGAGCCAACAGAACAAGGTGGCGCAGACCCGCAGATGACATCTACCCAACTCAAGAGTCAGCACCCACAAGAAAAGATAGTGTCGCGGAAGAAAACTAAGGCTTCAAAGACACCCTTCGATCCAGTCACCCTCACTGAGGGGGATTTGCATGATATTGGAGAAACGGTGAGGGATGTCATCGTGGAGGCCTTCTAATAGTTCGAAGAGAAAAAACAACTGGTATTAGGGGCTCTCTGGATAGAGATGCAAGAGTTGCAGGCTCGCACTCCATAGGTTGGCACTGTGTCCACCAACCTCGCGATCAGCACTTCAGCTGCCGCAGAGATGTTGTGCACAAAGCTGACCAACATGATAGTGCTACCAGATGGGGCACTTACTACAGAGAATGAGTCCATCAGGCCCATGGTCAGCAACTTGAAGGGGGTGGGATTGAATATGGCCACACTCCCTCAAGAGACGCTCCACCTCTTGTAGGATGCAGTCACCATGGAACTTAGGGCCCGGGAGAGTTTCACTTTGTAGGTGATGAGCGAGCAGCGCATCAACATCGAGCAGTTGGGCTTGCAGAGCAATAAGCAGATCATGCAGGTTGTGGAGGAAGCCTGTCGAATGGTCCCGGAGTTGGACATTCAAGAAGAAGAACCGGTTGAGGTGCGCGTCTGAAAGTTGGCTACAGGGGTGCGCGATGCTTGGACAGAGATGGCCAAGATTCATCTGGAGCTGAACCTACAGATCGCAAAATTGCAGTTGAAGGCTCAGCCTTCAACTCTGTTGAAATTCATGGAACAACGTGCCACTGCTGTTGCAACAGAAATAGCAGTGGTCAATGATGCAGTAGAAAACTGCACGGGACATTTTGAGCAGTCATTCGAGGTCCTGACCACCCTGCAGGAGGACCCGAATGTAGAGCACCTAGAGACAGAGGCGCGCGAGCTGCAACAAAGATATGATGAGGTCAAAGGGATTGCGCGGATGGTTGCCCTTACACAGAGGCTCGCACGGATGCAGGAGGTAAAGGTGCTTAAGGAACAGGTGGATGCCACTCGGCACAAAGAAGCAGTCATAAAGCGCGCCTATAGCCATGGATAGATGAGGCCTATATGATCACAGCTTCCATTGAAGGAAAGCTCGTGACACTTGAGGCAACTCAGCAGGAGATTCAGGGTAGCAGTTCAGCAGCAGTCACCGAGCAGAAAGTGGAAGAAGTCCAACAGGCGACTGCTCAGTGCACTGTCGAGGTTGCAGGCATCTAAACAGAGCTAGGTGGTCTTCGCGCTAAGATCTATGTGCCTGCAGAGTGACTCGAGGGCGAGTCACGATGTTTTTGTTGGGGGCTTGTTGAGCGTGGGATACCCCAAGGGCAGTTTTGGGGCTAGAAGCCCATATTTTGGTCAAATTTTGTAATCCAAGTGTAAAGACTCCGCATTTTGTGGTCGCCAAGTGCGTAGATGTTAAAGAGTCATAGGGTTGTCCGCCCTTATTTTGGAAATGTATTATCGGCTAAGAGATCTACCCATGGTCCGCGGACCATGGGATTGTATAAATAGAGCTGAGCTCTAAGTAGTTTGATAGCAATGAAGAAAAATGAATGATGTATGAGAGATTGCTCTAAGGTAGAAGTTTAAGTCTTGGGTCGTAGCGTAGGTAGAGGCTTTACAGTTGTAGAGGCTTTGCAGTTGAGTGCACAGAGGCCAAGAGTAGAAGTCCGCAGCCGAGTGCGCGGACCCTTGTAGCTGAGTGCGCAGGGCGGGTCGAGTCTGCAATTGTTTGAAATTATCAATAAAGAGAAGTATTCTACAAATTCTGCATCTTTATTTCCTGTTTATGCATCTTGTTATGTTGGGTATGAATTTCACTTATACTGCTTATATGATGCGCAAATATATGTATATGTATTGATTAAGTGCACGCAAGTAAGAACATCTATTTACACGAAGCTAATTAAGATCGGTTAATAAGATAAGTAAGACACTTAGTCTAGTTTGGGAGATATCGCAGTTTTCTGCCCTAGCAGTGCGAAAATCCTTGAGCTGCAAGTTAGGGCTGCACGAAAGCCAACTGTAACCTTTCACGAAGGTACTAAAGGGTGGAATAAAGGGCTAAGCCACCTGCGCGAAGGCAAGGATAGCCAGAATAAACCGACATCACAACCATCTCAAGGGTGCAAAAACTTGTTTCCAACATCCCCCCATACTGATTTGGGTGAGACTTCAGTCTGCGCTCCGTGGGCTGATGCCGAAAGGGCCAGTAGTGTAGGGATTTGTTTGGCTACTTAACACTAAACCTGCACCAGGCCCCCTCAGGCCAACATCCATGTTCACCTGGACGT
Organism: Pinus taeda; assembly: GCA_000404065.3. Taxonomy (NCBI): domain Eukaryota; kingdom Viridiplantae; phylum Streptophyta; class Pinopsida; order Pinales; family Pinaceae; genus Pinus; species Pinus taeda. The sequence goes on along the minus strand of APFE030466927.1, from coordinate 80,654 downwards.
TGCACACTTGGGTTGTAATGGACTTGAGGGTGGCTGGAGCGATCACATGGCCTAGGGAACGAGCTGGAGAGATAGTAGCTGCCTCTTCTGTTTCCCAGTTGTTAGATGTGTCCGTGGGTGACTGATTGCCCAAGTTTTGTTGCTTAGCATGGCGGTCATTGCCTCCCCCCTGGCGAGGGGGTCCCCTTTGACGTGACATGATGTCGAGCTAAGGCTACAAGAGGAAGGGAGAGGCTGGAAAACAGGAACCACAAGAACCGTGTATGACCCAATAATCAAACATGCAGAAAAACCATAGTTGAGATATATATCATCATGCAATACAACCAAACACAAGAATCTTGGTGGATGACATGAGATTACAATCCCAGGGTGTGCCTAAGCAAGGGGCTTTCCTCCACACCCAAAACTCGCTGATAAAGACACTCCAACCCCTGGACACAAATAATTCCCACCATTGGTTTGACATCATGCTCTTAGACTCGTCTTCGTGATTGCCAAGGGGCGTAGTGCGACTATGGACTGCCCCTTCACTTTGAGTGTTGAAAGGAGTAGCACCCCAACAAGTCGATGGCTTGAGATGAGCCCAATTGCATAGATGGGCACTCCATCTCTTGAAACACAAATTGCGAGGGGTAAAAACTAGCTTACCTCGAGGACTAGGCGCCTCCTTCGTCACTGGCACTAACTCTTCATCCCTCAAGTAGAAGATCTAGGTCGGAAGACAGAGAGACTCAAAATTATCATTGATGCCAAGATCCCATGGACAATCCCTAGCCTCAGTGCTAAGCCACCCCAGGCTATCCCATACAATTGGCGTTCTGTGCACCCACTGCGTTGACCTCGACAGGGCGTTCGAATAATGAGTACCACTACCCTCTGCACCTTTCCAATTCATCACCCAAAACATACAACTGGAGAATTTCCCTCTGTGCCTTGTGTGTTTATCAACAACACGTGCGAGCAAGTTGCTCGCTTGTGGGCAATTAGAGCATGCCCAACTTTTCATGAAAGATTAATGGAGCGCGTGGAAGCCGAACATGGTTCGTACTGGGCCCACTTGCCAAGTGGTGATTTAGATGTACACACCCATTAGAGAACTAAACAATTTTATTGATTTAAACTATATTTTTAATAATTTTTTTATTTATTTCATATTAAATTTAATAAAATATATTGATAGAATTTTAATAATTTATTTTTTTATTTTAATTAAGAATTTGTTTTTTGATCTAAAAAAACATGTTAATGCCTCAAGTCCTATAAACATCTAAGACGAATAAAGAGTTGCCAAACCACTAACAAAATAATTTCCTTAAACTATATTGATAAATCAACTTTCATTCTTGAATAGCAGCGAATAATAATTACCCTCCATACTAATTTCACAACTAAATTATAATAAAATTTCCCACCACTAAAAATATTAACCATCAAATTTAAATACAATTTTTAAAGTTACGAAACAAAAAATAACCCTTAAATAAAAAGGTCACGAGGAAAAGTAATCTTAAAAAAAAAAATAGAAAAAATCAATCATAAAGGTGAACTTAAAAAAATTATTTTGAACTCTTTCGAGAAAATATATGCGTCATGTCCACGCACATGGCACATCATCAATCCGACAAACTATCCAAGATACCTAGGCATACACGAAGAGTAGAGTGAACACATGGAAATCTGACCGTTATGGGCAGCACGTGATTTCTGGTTTCCAAATACCTCCATTGCTGCAATACGTTCTTCTGTCCAATAAGAACGTTTCCCGCCAAATGCCACGCAGCTAATCTCGCATGCCTCGAGAACACTTCGCCGAATTTAGTGTTGGTCACAACATATCAAAATTTAATGACATTTCAAAAGTCCTCTTCGACCTCGAATTCTCGGGAAAATGTACGTTCCTTTTAAATTTATAATTAGGGCAGGGAGGGGCAAATGTGTATGTGGATGTTCGTTATTATTACGCCCAACAAGTTGGTGACTTGACTTACTTGGCGTGTGGGGACATAGAGGATCGCCGAGTTAAATGGATTGACATCTTCTGGTTTGTCCACGTTGGGTTGGCAATGTTTTGGACAATAACTTTGATTATTATGTGTCCCATTGCATTGCATGGTGTGATTAGTATACTGGTACCCTTAAAACCTTTGATTACAACTTGTGTTCTCATTGATTTCATGTTGTTTGACCATTCTTGTTTGTGCATGTTGGGGTGGCAATATTTTGGACAATACCGTTGATTGTTATGTGTCCCATTGCATTGCATTGCATTGCACGGTGTGATTAGTATAGTGGTACCTTTAAAACCTTTGATTACAACTTGTGTTTTCATTGATTTCATGTTGTTGGACATTTTGAAAGCTTGGGGAAAGCATGATGCATGTCTCCCTCAATTTCATATTGTAATGTTAAGTGGAAAGGCATCTGAATGAAAAGCTATATTCTTCCAAAACAACATGATATTCCAGGGAATGGTTCATGGAAGTTCTTGTAATGACATTTGTCACCACTAAAAACAATTGTTTTTCTATTTATTTCCCTTTAGTTAACACATAAAGTTACCTTCTTATCTAAAGATTTATAAAGTTTACATGTGAGAGGATATGTCTTTTCATTATGTGCCTTCTATGATTAAACAAATATATGAAAACGAGATTACTTTTAAGCCCAGGAAATCATTTCAAATGCATAATTTTGAATATCATGAGCATACTCGTAAAATAAGGAAAAGAGAATGTCTAATATCAAGAATATATATTCAATGTATGGGATAGTAAATGTAAAAGGAAACAAGAAGGGCCTTCTCTCAATTTTATTGGGTTATAAATAATTAAATAAGATTTGTA
>APFE030466927.1:63300-77326 GCA_000404065.3 Pinus taeda | reverse complement strand
ATTAAAAAAAAAATGGACATAATAAATTTTAAAGTGTGAAAAATAAGTCCTCTAAAAAAAAGATATGTTGCATCAACACCTTTCAAAATCAGCATGAAAATCACTAACATTTAAAAACAAATATTTATATTTGATACATAAGAAAATTTAAATTGTCAAAAATATGCTCCCAAAAAAAAGAATTGTATTCTACGTCACCACTTTTCAAAATAGGTTCACATTTTTACTACCCCTACGAAACGGGTAATCGTATCGGTTATTTAAAGTGTCAAAAACCATGTTCTAAAAAAATATGTGTGTTCTGCATTGCCCCTTTTCAAAATCGGATCAATTTTTTGCCATCTATACGAAACGGGTAGCAGTATCAGTTCCTGTTTCAAAGTTTACGTTGTTTCCCATAATCATATTGAGAATAGACTAAAATCAATTGCTCTAATGAAGAAATACATGTTGTACATGCATCCGGAAGGCTAAAAAACCATTGTCTAAGCTCTTTCTGTGCTAAAAAAGGTCTCTATATGGCCTCAAAACAGTGTTTGTTTACAACACAAAAGGACTTGACCTTGCAAATTTTTCAACATACAATGCTCAAATCACAAAAAATAATGTTGTCATTATGTCCATAACACCTCAAAACCCCTATTTAGGCTCTTCTTGGGCTCAAAAAGACTGAAAAAATGACTAAGTTAGGCCTCTTGGTTCATTTCTCCGTTATCTGTTATCTTCCAACTATTCTGTCTCAAAATGATAAAAGTACTATAGCTAAGAGAAGTAGGAAGAAGACTAGATTTTTTCCAAGAATTATTGCTCTAAGAAAGGAAAATTTTGTATTGAAATGGAAGGTTTAGAAATTGAAGAATCGGTCGGAAATAGGTAAACAACCTCAGAAGGAGACAGGCAAGCAATTCTAGGCTTAGAAGAAAAGGAAAGTTTATGAATTTCAAACTGCTAAAACTCAAGTTGAAAATATAGTTTTATTGGAAACAGGGGTACAAACAGATGTCGTGCCCCTATATAATCCACTGATTATAGAAGCTGAGATAAAGGTATTGAAATAAATCATAGCTAAATACAGACAAGATACAATATCTATGGAGGAACATCATAAATTGTTCAAATGGTTCCATACATTAACATACAAAAAGATAGAAATAGTAGGGGATCTGGTTTATGCTAGAAATAAAATCCAAAATCTAAAGGAAAAGATCCATAAATTGATGAAGGAGAAGGATCATATTTATTTAATGACTCCATATATCATGGCCTACAGAGCCCCATCTTATAGTTATGCCTTGTTCTTAACAGAGCAGTACTTGATGCTTAAGGTTAAGGTTGTATATCATGGTCATTCTTATGAGTTCACTGGTATTTTTTATTTTATAACTACTTTTCACAATCAGGATAAGCATACACAGTTTCTTTTATGTGAACTTTACATGCATACTTCCTAATCTCATAACAAAGGAATGAAAATAATGTTCCTTTTGTTGGGGATGTGTAGTTTCAAGCATTTATATCATTTTCCCTAAACAAAATAAAGTGGAAGAAAGCTTGTAATGCTTATGAACAAAATGAGTGAAATTGTGATTTTTGGTTAAGAGGAGAACCCAAAAAATCTTTTGCCACATATATTACACATAATAGATTTACACAGAAGACCAATGTTGTTCACAAACTTAGGGGCATCCATGTACGGGTGTTGACCGCTGGGCTTGAAAATTTAAAAGATATATAAAGAGAAGAAGTAAGTGGAGCCAAGTTAAAACGGGTGAGATCATCAAAAGAAGTTTAGAATAGAGAACCATTTAGATTCCACAATTTCTAGCAAGCCCTTTCCAAGGCCTGTACCTATGCCTTAATTGTGATGAAACTAGGAATCCATTGGATGGGGTGCAGGTATCAATGCCCCATGATTTGGTGCCCGTAATCGTATTATTAGACTGATTATGAATTATCAAAGGGTGGTCTGCATGAATATTTCTGAGAAATCAGAGACAATTATGGATTCAAGTACTAGTGAGAGGAGACATATGAAGCCTACTCTCTAATTTTGTTGCACGTTAAGAAGAGTTTTGCATGAGGACATGCAACAGGTTAGAGGGGGGCAAGGTTGAGCCTTGTAATTTTCATATATTTCCATTAGAATATTTAGCTTTGACATTAATTTATTGTCTTTTTCTTTGTAGTTATGCTTTATCACATATCGTAGTTCAAGTTTTAAAAGAATTAAGATTGTTCTCATAATCGTTTTAAATAAAGTTATTTTATTCATAAATGAATTTCTAACACGTTAAGTGGAGGCTTTACTATAACAGGGGTTATGGGAGCATATCGAAGTTTGATGGAAGTTGATGGCATTCAAAAAGCATATGTGGCAGATTCAACTGAGGATGGTATTAAACTAAGAAGTTAGTTGCAGACAACATTCTTGACTTCTTCACCAGAAAATATTGAATTAATTTTAATTAAAGAACAATATGACAATATTTGGTTCTCATATTGTTCCTTATTCTATATATTTTCTATTGTAATTGCCAATTTTTGCATTATAAAATGAGATGAGTTTTCTACTACACAAAGAAAGAAGAAGAAAAGGAAGGAAGAAGTATCGTAATTTTGAGAATAAAATTGTGACTGAGCTTGAGTTGTAATTTTTCATAACAATTAATGTGAAGACTTTCTTTTGGATTGATTCTAGATTATCAATTTCTTTGTTAACCTTAGTTTTCTTTAGACAGTCTGATTCCTAATGGTTTGGGCCTACTTCCTGGATGAGGCATTGTCTTCTAATTTGTATTATTAGTCTAGTAAATTTTCTCATTATTTGGTCTTAGTGAATTGATTGATATTATCCTTTAAGTTTTGGTTGAATGAGAGAAATTATGAAGCATTTAATTACTCTTGTTCTCTCTTAGGAGAACAATATTTATTTAAGTTGTTTCCTTAGTTACTGCATATTGTTTCCTTAGTTATGATTGTTATTTCTAATTGTTGTTTTCAAAAGTATGATCGTTATTTGATATGAATAGGGTTATTTCATGAAATATTGGAGTAATTTTACCTTTAGATTGAATTGTTGCAAGTTCTTAATTAGGATCTTAGTTTCTCATATGGTTTGATTGTAGTTATTTTAAATACAAATTAATTTGATAGAGTATATGAGTGTATTCTTTATTTTGGATGTTGATTTATGTCATTAGATTAGAAGATAGATCATCTTAACACCAGTGTTAGTCCATGGCATTCTCTTACATAGATTTTCTCAGTTACCTTGAGATAATAAGATGAATCCTCGGGTTGATGTTAATGTTGATACTTGATTGTTATTTTAGAATAATTTAGAGACCCAATAGCCATGTGGCAGGAACAAATGGTCTTGTTGGAGGGAAAAATGGCATGCATGGCATCCTTGGAGAGGAACACATGGTTGATATGACACCAGCATGACATCATCTCAGGATGATGTTAGCATGATGCCATATCGAACCTTAAACCTCATAAGGAAAGGGGAGGTGCAACCGAAAGGAAAGGTGAGGTTGACAGAGACAAGGAATGGAAGGTATTCCCAAAAATTGACAACAATCATCTAAATCATAGGACCTCGGGACCTTGGAGCTCTGAGGTTCCCATTATGGCAATGTTTGAGGGTGTGAACATTGTGGTAATGGGACTAGGGGATAGGAATAGTTCCCGGCAATTGAAGGCTATGATCCTTGCCCCACCTTAGGAGTGTTGGTTGGTGCTATGTGCTATGGAGTCACTAGGTGAGGTGGGAATGCCATGTGGGCTCCACGTGGGTGCCACTTAGCATTATTTTGTTGACGTGGTAAGGGGTTTATTGGCCAACTTTAAATGGCCATAAATTTTTATCCGTAAGTCATATTGATATCAAATTTATATCACCAAAAAGCTCTTGATGTGCCAAATTTGATGGTTGTATTAGAATATAGTTTCAAGGAATCTAAAAATTGAAGAATTTTGTAACCCCATTCCCATAACAAGACCTTGGGGATCAAGTTAGCTTGATGTAACACCTTCCACTACTCAAGATTGACCCAAAGGGGTGGGAGGCTGTGTTAAAAAGGGGTTAGTAAGAAATTTTACTAGCCCATAGCGAAGTTATGAAGTTGTTAAGGATTTGGTTTCTGTCAATTAGGCAAATCATGAACCCTCAAGCATTTGTTATAGTGAAAATGGGTATTACACATTTCTTTTTGAAACACAAAAATATAGAGAACAAATTGATAAGTCGGGTCCTTATTTCATGGGTATCAGAGGTTTGTTTCTCACTCATTGGTCTATGGAATTTAATCCCATGATTGAAATTTCATCAGTGCTTGTATGGATCAGATTTCCATTTCTCCCTCTTCTTTGTTGGGGTGAGGGAATTTTCAAAGTTATAGGAGATAAACTGGGCCTATTTATTACCAGTGACATAGCACATGGGAATAATTTTTCGTGTGCCTTAATTTGTGGTGAAATGGATTTGTCAAAAGGCCCCCCCTGAAGCGATTAAGGTAAATATGGGACGGTTGGTTTTAACTCCAGACTTTAGATTATGAACAAATTATTTTCAAGTGTAATATGTGTCATGAATATGGACACTTTGTAAAAGTTGTCAAAAATATTTAGTTTCTCGAAGTTCTCCAAATCCATAATCTCCTCCTAAAGAAAAGCAAGGAGAAAATAAGCAAGGACTCATTCCAGTTAGAAGGAAACATAAGAAGCATGAAAATAAGGAGCAATAAACATGGAAGTTTGAATCCGTGCATCAACCCCTTTCTAACGATAATTTTGAAGTCATGAATGTTCCTAAGGTAGAAGGAGAGAATTTTGAGGTCCAAGTGGAACAACCAGTTTTAGATCAGGTCTCTTCAAAGAATAATTTTGTTCCAAAGGTCCCCTGTGATTTGAAATATGAAGAAGGCCCCAATTAGGAATCTCCAAAGAAAACTTCTATGGTTGACAAGTTTATTTCCAAAGGTTTCCAAATGGTGAAGAAGTTGGTAAGGTGGTCAAGAAGAAGCCCTCCTCTTCTTCTCCTTCCTATTAAGATGCACTTAAAAATTAGTGTCCTCCACTCGTAACAAGAAGCAGGAAAGATCATAGAAGAAAAGAACTATGGTCCTGAGTTCTGACTTGCACCCCGTGGATCTAGCAATGGGTTGTCTTCTAGAAATTTATAGAAATGTTTTGTATGTTTTGTTTTCGCGTTTTCTTGTGCATGCAATTTGTTAGAATTTACTCCTGCTCCATAAAACAATAGGAATAACATTTGGAGATTTCATTTTGGACTTTTGCCCCCTTATTGTTATTGGGAAGAGGTTGGTTTTTAGTCATTTTAAACATTTGTTAGACAAAAACAATGTAACTCTTGATATACATGCTCCATCAAAAGATAAATTTTCAATATAAATCTATATACACATTCATTTTATATTTATATATATATAATAATATATAATTATGATTATTTTTATTTTTATATAATAAACAATTATATTTAATTATTTTTATAATATTTTTAATCATAATACTATAAAATATATCATGAAGCAACTATGAAAAAAATATTTACTAATAATTTAATTTTTATAAGTATGTGTTTATAAAGGAGTGTCCATGCTAGCATCAGAAACTCTCCATGACACCTAGCACCAAGAATGGAATTTGGGGTGAATTCCTCTCAATTACACTTAAAAAAATTGTTATATTGTTATTTTTTTTTTGAAATTATGGAATCAGAGATTTGAAAACCGTCAAATTTAATTGGTGGATTTGTTTTGAAATTCCAACCCATATCACAAAGAGTTAATACTTGGAAATATATTGTTAATTTTTTTTTTAAATTATGAAATCAGATATTAGAAAACCATCAGATTTAATTGGTGAATCTATTTTGAAATTCCAACCATATCAGAAAAACTTAACACTTAGAAATATAATATTAAAATCTTTTCTTGAAATTATGAAATCAGACATTTAAAAACCCTCAAATTCAATTGATGAGTCTGTTTTGAAATTCCAACCCGTATCACAAAGACTTAACACTTGGAAATGTGACCGTTGAGTACAGCAAGTTATTTGCTTTCTCCAAAACGCCCCACCGCACTAACATATGCTTCTGTCCAATAAGAGTGTTTCCCGCCCAATCTTCATTCCACCAGAACACTCAGCCGAATTTAGTGATGGTAACGATACGGAGAAATTAATGGCATTTATTACCGTTAGTAAACAGATCCTCCTCGGCCTCGGATTCTCCGCAGGATGTAAGTGAGCGTTTTTTTGCTTTAAATTTATAATTATGGCAGGGTGGTGCCAACGACAGAGACAAAAGAACTTGATAATCCAAAAATGATGGCCCAGCATTGGATGCTTTCTCTGTACTCCAAAAATGGCAATCACATAAGTCTGGCGGGTTTTAGATTTGGCAAAATAAGTTTCCAGATTAACCCGTGGGCGTCGCCAAATGCAGAGGCAGCAACTTTTTCTTCCTATAAGATTCGCTATAAAAGCACGTCGTGGATAAATAAGAGAGTACTACTACTGAGTATATTTTCTTAAGAATCTGTTTGGCCTTTAAGCCCTGAGACTGAGGTCCTCCACTTGGTTTAAATCATTTATCATGACTAGATAATTATAGCGACATTTTTGTTCGGCCAAATTTTGTGGGATGATCACATCTGTTAGATAAATTATATGACAATCCATTGGCTGCCGTTTTAGCTGACATCTGATTGGATGACGAGCATTACGAGGAATAATTGTTTAATAATTGCACGACACCCAAGACAATGCATTGAACGCGTAAAGTTATCCAAACGAGGTGACACCGGAGGGAAACGGCGGCAATTTTGCGGGTTAAATTTTGGCGCCAGCACACGAAAGGAGCGCAGTATCGTCTTCTTGTCTAATTGCCCGCCAAATATTGTCATTCTACCCGAGCTGCGCGGGGTGGGCCGGTCAGCTCCACACGTTTTGGTAGCAAAAGTTTGTTATGATGATATGTTCAGGTCATTGGAGTGTTTAGGATAAGGTTTCAAAAGTGGTGAGGAGTTCCCCTGCAAAATGCGTGGGTCTTTAGCCACATCTTCGTACACGTGGGGGTGGCAACATTTTGGATAATACCGTTAATTGTTATGTGTCCCATTGCATTGCATGGTGTGATTAGTGGAGTGGTACCTTTAAAACCTTTGATCACAAGAAAATTAACATGTGAACAATTTGCTAGTAAAGATAACAATTACTCATCAAAAAATTCTCAATTTGGATTCTATATCTTGTTAATGTGAACTATATTAATGTGACATGGAGACATATTGGCATATCTGAAACTATTATGTTCAAGATTGAAGTGGGATCAATATCAAAAAAATGAGAAAGTATTATAATAATTTGAAAAACTATGTGAGCAATTTCATGTAGAAATTGTACTAGAAAATAGAATACACTTGATAGTCTTTCATCAATAAACCAATGAAGGAATGAGAAAAGACACTAATAATATAACGAGTTATGTCAATTTAGATAGTAAGAAAATTGAAGTCCTTCTTTCTATGTCAGTAAGTGAGACATTTAGGAAATTTGAGTCCTTTGCAAATGCATTATGTATAAGTGAAACCCAATAGCATATATAAATGTGCATGAAAAATGCCTTAGAGTAATAAATCTATACAAATGTGTAGGTGTTGGACCAAAAATCACAGTGAAGAAGGGGCGTGGTGGTAAATCAATGTGTGAGAAATTTTATCATTTCATAACTTTTCATAATCAAGCAATCATAATGCAATGAACCATAACATAAGTAGCATATCAATATGTAAAACAATGCACTATAAAACTATCATTACATCAATAACACATCAAGAAGCCATCACCTCAAGGAGACACAAATTTTTACATGGAAACCCTTATGAGAGAAAACCACAAACCATTTTTCTTCTTTATCTTTAATGCATTACATAGTTTTGTAGGCTCCAACCTACTAGAGGAAACCACGCCCAAGATATGCAAGTTGCCACTTACGCTATGCTACAACTTGATTGAGCCACCAAACTCAAAATTATGCAAACAAATGCTCATTGTAGGCTATAACCTGATTGAGGTACCAACCTCGATGATGAGTGGGGTTCAAACTGCTTTAGGCTCCAACCTTGATCCAAGTGGCTCCAAAAACACTCGGAATTCAGAAGTGGCATTGGAAAAACTAAAAAATCAAAGTCGCTTGATTGAAGTAGAAACAACGTTAGAACGAATATCTTGTTGCAAGCTTTCCAACAACATGAATGACACCTCAATCCAAGTTCGTATGTGAAAGTTATGGCCAGTCAAACTAGGTCAAGTGACAACCACTAATGAGGCAACAATTTGGCACTTATCAGCGCACAGATTTTGATAGTCGGGACGAGCAAATTTGTCACCTCATTAATTTGACCAGTGACCCCAAATTTGGCTGATGGTATTTTAACTAATTCATTATATATATATATATATAGATATAGATATATATATTAAAAATTAGGTGGTCGGCTACCAACCCCGCCACCCACCAACCATATATTATATATATATTAAAACAAAAAGGGTCAAGGCCGTGGGTGACTCGGACCTTGCCCAACGACCGTGCAATGGTGTATTACTATGGTGAGGCTGATGAGATTTGAACTTGCCCAGTCCAGTGGGCCGGCCCGCCGACATAGGCATCCTTGTTACCAAAACAATCAAACACGCCAACAATGATACCAAAATGGGTGTAACAACCCTGGTGAAAAATCCTAAGAAATTAATAAAGGAAAAATAATAACTATGGTTGATGGGACACATATTCCAAGCTGAATGGTGGGCAAAACATCCTAGTGGGTGTTCATTTCGGTTATCATAGATAAAGGAATTTGGCAAAGGTAATGGAAAAGGCTTTAGAAAGGTAAGAGACATTAACTGGCATTCTATTTATGAAAATAATGGAAATAAGGAGAAAAGGAAGGTGAAAGGTCACAGGTTGCATGTGAGAAGGAAATTGAAGGAAAATAATGGAAGTTGAAGAAAATTGGGGCATCATTGATAAAAAGGCTTATGAGGATCAGTTGGAAAGCTTTTGCTCAGGCTTGGTTAGTGTAACCTTTTGTCAGTTCAGTTTTCGAGATCTCTCATTATTCTCTTTCTCTCTCACTCTTGGATACAGATTTTTCTTGGAGCACTTTGGCATTGGATTAAGAAAGGCAAAGAAGGCAAGAGGAAGGAAGGATCAAGCAATGAAGAGTGGGATCAAGCAACTACAACAGGATTATTTGCAGGTATCGATTTGCATGTGTGATTTCCTTGCTAGATTTTCCATGCATGTGATTCTTTGTTGTCATGGAATGGGTTTTTCTAGGTGTGACGGTGTTTTCAACTTATGATATGAATGAGAAAATTAGTTTTGTTGTGCAAAATTCCTCTTCAGAATATGTAAATGTGCTTAAGGATTCATGAGGTTAATTTCAAGTTTAAACATGAGTTTTTGAGTGTTTCTATGTAAATTTCATGTACAAATTAAAATAAACAAATGATTGAACAACAACATATAACATATGTGAACATCACCAAAATAGTATATGATGCAGGAACATTTAGACCTAGTTAGCAATGTGATGGTATGATCACATGTTGTGGCTAACAAAGGGTTGGAAGACAAGAGATTAATTAATTTTATTAATTTAAATGTATGAGAGGGTTTTATTTGTTATCAAAATCTAAGTAGAAAAGGGTATAAGTGGCCATTTGATCCTCCCTGCATGGAGATCAGGCCAAGCAGTTAGATTATCTGGTTTGAATAGGACATGAGGGATGTGAAAACTTAAATTAACATTTGATTAAGAAAAGAGTGGAGTGAAGAGATTCTTTAGGGAAGAATGAAGGATTTCTGGATCTGAACTAAATGGGTTCATGAATCCGCATTTTGTATAATTGTAATATTTTGGAATGAGTGAGAGGTTAGATTCAGATGGAAAGATAGGATGGATGAGCAGAGGGAGAACTGAAACAGTTGAGTGTGATTGTTTCTTCTGTAAATAGTTATCAATATGAATACAATGTGGTTGTGTATCTCTTTGTGTAATTCAGTATTGAGTGTGTTAGAGTAGGCAGAGTGTGTTACACAGAGGTTAGATAGTGTAGAGAGAGCTAAGAGGAAGAGAGAACAGATTAGAGCACGAGACGTTCTGTACCTTATGTAAATACTGTTATGAATCAAAGGAGTTTGTGTAGAAAGCTTGTTTTTGCGTGATCTTTTGTTATGTGATTGGTTTCATAGATCGTAGGTTGAATCCTATGTAATTACAATGAACAATTAAGAGCCTGGATATGTTTTAAGAAATCGAAGTATATAGTTTAGAGATTGACTAACTTGGCGGAAGCGCTAAGTCTTGGCGGAACTTGTTAAATTCATGAAGAAACCCCAAAATAAATCAGGACTATCTGTTGGCTGTTAGATCGATGGTGATCAACAACTGCGGGGGTAGGAGAGTACGGATATCTTGATCATGGCTGAAGTCCCGCACTTGCTCCTAGCCATCGATCTCATATTCAAACTTTTAGATCACAGTCAACTGCGGGGGTTAAGGCCGTTTTAAACCATGTGCTAGTTGAAGTCCCGCAATTCGTAGATATGATGGCCTCTTATATCCAATGGATATCGGATCATAAAGTGATCGATCTTTAATTTCAAAACCGGACTCGAACATTTATAGATCAAGGATTTATATTCCTTATTGGCTCCGTAAGGGCGGTTAAATGTCGTCCATGATCCCCATCTGATATCGCTATTGACCGTTGGATCAAGTGTGTTTTAATCAAATGGTGGAGGATCACCGATTAGGTTGGTTGATCGAGTGAACCAACAACCGCCAAATTAAATGGTAAGATCAATGATGGAGAATTAATGCGATAATCTTTGTGGAAAAGTCGGATCTGATATGTTATCAACGCGGGTTAAATCCATTTGAGTTCCAGCTGTATGCGTTTGAAGTGGGACTGGGCTTGTTGATAGGTGAGGTCTTTGTTTTTCGTTGATTAGGTGTATAGTCAGGTTTTCTATTGTTTTGGGTTTCGATAACTTGATCGGGGTTAATTAAGATTAAGTGAACATGAGTTTAATTAATTTTAATACCGAATTTAAGAAAGGGTGTAACCTTGCTTCACTTTGGAGGTTATGTGGGCATAACTCATAAGTCCACATGGGATTTTTTTAAAGGATGTCAATTACCTGGCATCATTTTTGGTATTAGAGCTAGACCAATGCTTTGTGGAGTTTGGTTGAAGGGCTGAATTTTATTCTCAGCAAGTAGTTGTTACAAAGAAGCGAATGAAGAAATTTTAGCAGAGAGACTATAAGGGAAAAGTCTTGGGATGATCAGAAGAACATTGGAGATACCTGTCAGAATTATTAATTAGAGATAGTTTGATATTTTGTCAAAATTGTTGAAATCTGGGAATTACTACAAGATATTGCAGATCTGGTAAGAAGATTTATTTTGTGATTTTACAGAGATTTATTTTGAATGTATGAAGAACAACAAGGGAGTGAAAATTTCCTTTCAGACAAATGAAATTTCCATGTAAGTTGATTGAATGATTGGCTTGATTTAAAAGGTAAATTGAAGCAAAAGGTTTTGAATTTAAAGTCAAATAGAAGAGTGGATTGTTATGACTGAAATCATTTAAATGATTTGAAGAGTTTTAATGAATAAGGATTGCTTAAAGAATTGTTGAAGACAATGATATTGATGGTTGAAAGAACAAAGATAGGGTTTAATAGGGCTGAAAGAAGAACCACTACAAGGAATGAATTTTGGAATTTGCAAAAGCAAGACAGGATTTGCTTACAACAAATTATCAGAAGGAATTTGTAGTGTGTCATGAATTTGTAAACATAGGTGAATTTCAAATTGAATCTTAACTGTAAGATGAAGAATAGTTGTTGATTGTATGAAGTATTTTGAATGGAGAAGTTTAAATGAAATAGTGAATAGATGAATCATTTGGCAAAGATTTAACTGATGGAATGGGAATTAGTTTTAAGACATTTTTGAAGGAAAATTGGTAGGTTTGAAAGGTACTTTGATGTATCTTGAGATAAGATTGTACAGGTTAAAGGAAGCAGCGAAATTGCTAGAAGGTAGAATGAATTGTATCATCATCAAAAGCACATAAGCTATGTTAAAGAAGATGAAGCAAGAAGAACTCTTAGATGAGTAAAGGTGACAGTACCCAACAACAAATGAAATTACTGAATGAAAGAAGGAAGTGAGTAATTGAAGATGCAATAGCCTAGAACAAGGAGTGTTCAAGAGAAGATGAGAACAACTTCCAACTGCGATTGGGTAGAAGTTGTTGAGGCAGCTCCACAATTGTGATTGTGGGTAGAGTTGTCTTAAAGATAACAATTCTAGCAAGAGGAGTCCTAGGTAGAATTGCTAGTTAGTGAAAGGTTTAAGGAAAGAACCAATAGATGCCAAAAGGATAAACTCAGAAAAGTTTGGTGAGGCATAAAGGAGACTTGTTACAGATGAAAGAAGGGGATAGTTGCAACTCACCAGTAAGCAAGGAAAGTTTACCAGAGGAAGAAATGGAATTGACTGTTGATAGTCATAACAGGGGTATAAAGGAAAGTCACAGACATAGAAAAAAGAGTGCCAAAGTAGTTGGACTCAAAAGAATGAGTAAAGAAGAAATGGACATAGAGTTGGCTGAGATAAAGGAAGAACTCAATCATTTGAAGAAGCTGGTACAAAAAGGAACCAGAGAAGATTTGAAGCAAGGAATTTATGTGGGGAAAAGAGTTAACTGGCCTGTTAGAGTATTTTTTGCTGAGAAATTAATGCTTCGAAAAGTTGAAGAATACATTTGTGAATCAAAGAATGGACCTCTCCTTGGGGAAGGAGACAATGATGATAGTGACGAAGAGATGATCTACACAGATCATCAGGAGAGAGAGGTGTTGGTAGCATCTTCACAGGCAAGAGAATCTCATAATTCTGGGATTAATTATTTGTGTGAATGTAAAGTTGTAGGTATGCAACCAAATGAAATTGACTTTGTGAAGAGGCAGAGACAAGAAAAATAGAAAAGGAGATGCAGGAAGACTTTCAAGACTTCGATTGGTGGAGAAAATTAAAAGGTATGAGTAAATGGTTGTGTCTTCTCTTAGTGAAAACTTATTGGATCATGTTAGAATGAATATTAACATGGATAGAAAACCAATGGAAAATAGACAGAGGGAGAGAAGCTAGTGCATTGCAGGGTTGTGAAGTGAAGAGAAGCGAAGCTGACACAAAGAACTCAGTTGAAGAAGTTAAGTCAAGGAAATCTTTGAAAGATCAAAGTCTTATCATAGAAGAGAAGGAGACATTGTTGTCTTATTTGGATAAACTGAGTGTTGGAGAAAATTGTGAAGGGCAGGGGGATGCTATGCAGACTTATGATGAAATTTCAAGCAAAGTCAAGAAGCTGCAGTCCCAGAAGTTTTCTTTGATGAAAAGGAAATCAGAGATGTTGAGGAAGAATTTCTCAATAACTTAGGGAACTATCCAAATAATTCAAAGGAGCATGAAGGTCTGGTCAAATAGTGTTTTTTTTTTTTCTTTTTTTCTTTTTGGGGTATTGTTACACAAATAATCCAGATCTTCTATTTTTTTTTTGCAAATTTTGAACCAAAAGTTTCAGATATGATCTACAACTCGTCGCCCCAAAAAATTCCAGCAAAAAATGAAAAAAAAAATTCTCCCCCTCGTCGCCCAATAAAGTGCTATGATACCACTTGTAGTAGATCTGGCCTGCAAATATATGAAAATATAAAATATGCTCAGAAATGACAAGATTGAAATATAGAAGTGCTTCTCTTTATTAAAATAAAAACCCTTGAGGTAGGGTAACACCATACAATCACTCCTTAAGGAAGGAGAACACTCCATAAGCCATATGTTTGTCAATACAATAATCTTTGACATCCTCAATGGGGAGTCCCTAGCCTCTATATAGGCTTCATACA
>APFE030466927.1:47887-60006 GCA_000404065.3 Pinus taeda | reverse complement strand
GATCGTATGCCAAAGTTACGACCCCGGGAAATTGATGTACCAATTTACCCAAAACGGGGCCCACAATTTGGCGTTTTAGCTTCTAGGGTTAGGTTTCGGAATGTGAAGGGTTTTCCATTGTTTCTCAACAATAAATAGGCCTTCGAGCCTCATTGTAATACAGTTCGAAACAGTTCAGAGGCATGTAGCCACCACATCTCTTCTCAGAGATAAGCTACCATCGCCCTAGCTGGTTTATTTCCATTTCCGGTTGTAAGCATATTTCGCTATTTTCCATTAATGAAATGAAGCATTATTTCCGCTGCATCTTTGTGTATATGGTTATCTCTGTATTTTATTGTGTTCCTGTTTAAATCTGGATCAGGAAGAGCCACTCCCCCTCCTCTGGATCTCTAGGTTCATCCTTCTAGATCTTGGTGGTGGCAACGGTGGCACTAGGCTTCACATCGATAATCTGCTTCCGTTTTTCATTCCCCTTGTCGTTTTTTGACTCAGAGTCAGAATATGCATCTAATTCGGAAGCCTTTTGCTTGGAAACTAGTCACTGCTTGGCTCGACACTCACTTGTGTTGGGAGTGAGGCTTTTATGATACTCACACCATTTCCCTGTGTCCTTCTTTGTGTTCATGGCGTTTTTATTTTCTTGCAGCTTGGGAGGGTTTTACTGGGTCGCCTTGCCTTGGCTTTGTCCTTTTTTCTGTGGTTTGGGGGTGCCTTTCACTTGTTTCAGATTCATAGATCCAAAGTCTCACTTCTTCTATTTAAATTTCTTCTCGATCTTGACAGTGTATTGATAGGTAGTGCTAAGCGAGGAGATGTCCAAGAACTCCATCTCACCCTAGATGTACTTGTGTAGATAGTCGCAGTACTTGAGCACCAAATGCCACTCAGAATCCTTGATACCCAACTTCGTGCAAAGGGTATGGAAAACATCTGTAAATGTCGACACATCTTGGTGCCTTCCCTACTGCATCATAGTCCACTTTATGTATTTATCTTCATAGCTTCCGACAGGGTAATATTGTTCCTTGATGGTGTCTCGGAAAGAATTTCAAGTGGGTGCAGTTGAAAATAGTGAAGATTCCCTCTCGTCCTTTTGTTCATAGTAGGTTTCCCACCAGTCCTTGACATGTGGGGCGTCTTTAAGGAGAACAAAAGTAATCTTTTCCTGATTGGAAAAGTTATGAATTGAAAAATATATTTCCAAAATATTTAACCATCTATCTACAGCATCTGCATCTATCTGTTCTTCAAATATGGGAATGACAAAGTTAACTTGTACCTTGAAAGGAGTGGTGCCTCCAGAGTGGTTGTTGGATGAAGATGCGTCGCATATGGGTAGTCACTGAAGGATCTGGGAAAAGTTATCCATCATCACGTTCCTTTGTCACTCGAGGACTTCCTCAAGCAATATTATGAAAGGATCTCCTGCTCCCTCGTCTTTCTTTTCTTCTGCCATGGGAGGCCATCAGGGTTTGCAAGGCTGGTCTTGCAAAGGTTCAACCAATTTGAGCCCTAACTCAATATACCTAACTTGATACCGCTGATTCAAACTTATGCAGGAACACAACAAAATACATATATACACATAAAGACAGAGATGTAGCAGAAATAAAACTTCATTTCATTAATATTAGAGAACTGAAATATGCTTATATAAAGAAATGGAAATAAACTAGCTTGGTTAATGGTAGCTTATCTCTGAGAAGAGATGTGATGACTACATGCCTCTGAACTATGTTACAATGAGGCTCAAAGGCCTATTTATGATTCAGAAGCAATGGAAAACCATAAACATCCAAAAACCTAACCCTATGAGATGAAGCGCCAAAATTGCGGGCCTAGTTTGGGTAAATTGGTACATCAACTACCTGGGGCCATAGCTTTGGCATACAATCTTCATTTGGCTCTCTCAATACCTCATTTAGAAGATCTCTAAAAAGAGGCCAAAAAAAAATTCATAAGCCAATTTGCTACTTTTCCAATCTCTTTGTTTTCCCTAAAAATGTCTTTTAGTCCCTCAAAATGGCTACGGAAGTTTAGGACCCGAAAAAACTGCCAAAATTAGTAATTTTTGCTATAATTAAGGAAACTAAAAAGAAACAACGGTGGGGGTCCAAGTGGAATAAGCAGGTGGCCACCAATATCCACCCGGATCAATTACATATATGAATATACTCTCACTCACATCCAAATGCAAGTAATCTAGAATAGGGTTTGATGAATCTAGGTTTGGTGCTCCCCTGCTTGTGGCTCAAAGATTGGGGCTTGCACCAATGGACCAGCATTGTCAATGCCTCTATACCCAACATCCCAATCATGCATCGACATAACTACAACATCAACAACACTCTGCATATGGGCCTGTGTACACAATGGAAAGGACAAATCATAATTAGTCTATGAATTAATTAACATGCATGTAACTTAAAAAATGAAAATGATGAAATCTTAGGAATAAATTTTTTTACCTCAACTATTGGTCCATGTGGTTGTACATAGTGACTCTCCTCCACATTAGTGTTATGAGGTGGAGGTGGAGGAGAAACCATGGAAACATGCATTGGTGGAGGTTGGTCTCACTAATCAATTGCCCCCTCAAATGACCTCATAAGCTCATCCATGTATTTGGGTTGTGTCTGCATGTTATCATGAACATATTAATATAAATTCAATATAATACGAAATAAATTAATATAAATAATTATGTATAATTTGATGATAAGGGTCAAAGTTTCATGTCTATATACCTGGTATGTGTCACACAGGTCGTGCATCCTCCAAGTGTCAAGATGACATCACGACACATACATGCATATGAAAAAACCTGGTCAACGGGTAGGCTCGCGAGATATGAATCATCATATAATGGAATTCGGAAGTCACGAGGCAATAGTGGTGGTCTTCTCATCTCCCCATGCAATGCCACATGTGCATTGGCCAATGTCCTTTGCATGCTATTTGCAATGGTATTCCTAGTCTCACTGTCAAGTTTTGACGACTCCTATAGCTCCATCAACAATACCACACTCCAAGACGGTAGTGGAAACAATCTCGAAGGTGGTGTTACATTCCCAAGGTCCCTATGAGCCCCGTTACAATCATAGGTACGCCCCTTACTAAATCGATATAACTCAGATCTTGTGTTGGAGTAATTTGGCTTCATAAGTAACACGAAGTCTGCATATATATTCTTTGCAAAGTAAAAGGGGACCTGGTCATGGTGGGGGAACTGGCCCCAATCTCCAATGAATCAATCATAAACAAAAGGGGATGCATCAACATTCTTGAATATCTTAGCGGAATCAGACCTTTATGTCTAGTAGGGCACTCCGGAGGGATTTCAAACAACTCCCCACAAACATCAATGTTCTTGGTTGCCTCTTTCACCACCTCCCAAGTATGTGGTCCTCTAACCTCCTTCCTCCTAATCCTCTATATGGAATGTAGGAGGCGACTTTATGGGCCCGCCCTCTGGTATGTCTCGATTAACCTATTGATGTTATCCAACATCAAAGACAAACTACACCTAGTAGGTAAACTAGCAGGGATTTTACCTAGCTCTCATGTGATCCATGTATGTTGGGTCGTAACATCCTGCAATGTGATACTAGTTGTAGCATCGTCCCATGAAGGGATTGACATTTCATTTTGATCCTTAGCTTCTCTCTACTGAGGGTTTGCAAAACATAAATATAATTTAACATATATATCTAACAAACTAGAAGCATAATAACATATACATTAAATTCAAACACATCAGTTAAAGACAATTTAAAAATTAAAGACAATTTCAAGACATAAACACATAAAGTTTAAAGAGGATTTAAAAATACACCTATAGCAGGTGAAGATGATCAACTATATGTAATATGATCGCTAGCAGAGACATAAACATTGCCTCTGACACTCAGACCAGTGTCAGAGCCAGGATCTACGAGTAGAACACACACTCTGGTTGGGCTATGTGATCTATCACAAGCCCAACCATGTATAACAAATCCCCCCACACTTTGACGTCTTGCGGTTGGGAGGCATATAAGATGTGTCTCTGCATATTACATATAATTCATATTTAATACATATAAACTAATCCAAAAAAAAATGTTGACTAAACTATTATATACAGTACAAAACTATTACATATGATACATATAAACTAATCCAAGAAACAAATGTTGACTTAGAAAGAATGATGAAAAGAAAACCATTTCTAAACTCAAGTAAAAGAATCTAGCCCGAAGTCCTAAACTTTAGAGTCCATTTTTTGATAATTTATCAACCAAGTATTGAGTTCCATGTAAACTCAATCGAAAGAAGTGATCAACTCTACATTCACACATTTTCCCATTTCTAAATAATGCATTTTTTAATTCATAAGGAATAAATATGTAAATATATATGTAAAAATTTGAAATAAACCTATTTGCAAAACTAATTAAATTCCATGTCAACCAAATACTCCAATAGACTTTAAGTTCTTATAATATTTGACTTTGACACATGACATGTCCTAGGTGCAAGCACATGAAGACAATGTTTATGGTACTACACAATACATAATGAAACAATATAGTACAAATTAGAAAATATGCAAAATGATTTTATTCACTTTAAATGCACTTTTCATCATGGTTTTAATGTATCTATCCATAGTGCATTGTTGAAACTTGAACATGCGTGCACACACTTTATGTTAAATAGTTATGATATGTTAAATGTTATAGTTATAGTTATATTATGTTGTACATATTACGTTATATTATCTTATAGTTATAATATTATGTTATACATAATTTATAGCTATATATAGTCATGTTACACATACACACATATCTTTTATGTTATGTTAAATAGTTATATATATAGCATTAATATATAGATTAATATAGTTATATATATATATATATATATATATATATATATAGATGAGATATTAAAGTTATATACTTAAATGTATAAGTTATTATAGTATGTATGAACTATAGTTATAATATATTA
Source organism: Pinus taeda (assembly GCA_000404065.3). Taxonomy (NCBI): domain Eukaryota; kingdom Viridiplantae; phylum Streptophyta; class Pinopsida; order Pinales; family Pinaceae; genus Pinus; species Pinus taeda. The sequence goes on along the minus strand of APFE030466927.1, from coordinate 55,005 downwards.
CATGCTATGTTATAGTTATAACATCATGTTATGTGATGATATATATATGTTATGTTGTGTGCGCAGGCCGCTATGTCGAGCATATATATATATATATATATATATATATATAATATCATATATATATATATAATATATATATATATATATATATATAATTATTATCATTATAATATTATTTATACTTTTATAATATTAGTTATCTATAATTTTCTTCCTAATTTTAAAATTAAGTAATATGATAAAATAAAAAACTGATTTTTTCATCAGTATTATTATAGTAATTTATTATTACTATAATCATCTTATTTCTTTGATCTGATATTCACTTATATTATAATTTAGTGAATTCCATTATTAATTATATATTAACTTATAATATATTAATAATCTCTTTATAATGATTTTTCTCATTATTTCCTACAAAATTACTTGTAAGTAATTATTATTATTATTATGAAGGTGGTTCACGGGCATTGAGTGGCTGCTACGTCCATGAGAAAATCTAGGTAGATGAACACGAAGGGATCTACCTGTCGAACAATTTAGAAAGGCCTAACCCTAAGGGCATCCAGATATTGATCTCATCTTCCAGTAGGAAACGGTACTTAGCAATAGGTACTCGACTAACTGAGCCTTGAGGCTTGAAATAATTATTTTTTAAAAACTAATCGTACTATTTTATTATTAAAATAAATTAATTTAAATTTAAAATAATAAAATTTCTTATCTTATAAATAGAGGTTATAGTTTAGGTGGTTTAAGTTATAATTTAGGTTGTTTTATGCTTTGGAGTTTTTTTGGGCATATTTTTTGTCAAATTTGTTTGAAATTAAAAATGCATTTTAAATAACAAAAATACAAAATATTTGAAAATTTATTTCATTAAATTCCTAAGAAAAAACTTCAAAAAACAAATACCAATAAAAAAAAATCACAATAAACATCCTACCATTGTAATTATTGAAAACTTATTTTCAATGAAATGGAAAAAAATAAGACCTAAATTATCTAGTTGTTGTTGTTGTTGTTGTTGTTTTTTTTTTTTTTTTTGTGGTTTTTTTTTTTTTTGTGTGGTTTTCTCGGTTACTTTCTTTTTTCAAAGGTTTTCTTGATGGTTTTTTGTGGTTTTCTAGGTTTTTTTTTTCGGTTTTCAAAGGTTTTATTGATGGTTTTGTGGCTTTTTAGGTTTTTTTTTTTCAAAGTTTTTCTTAATGGTTTCCATGGTTTTTTTTGTGGTTTTCATTTCACTTTTTTTTTTTTTTTGCAATAAAAAATAATTCAAAATAGAGAAAAAATGATAGGAAATCAACCTTGGCTTGCAGATAGTTCTTGGCTTGATCTTCCAGGACATTGGTGGGGTTAATGCGTCATCTCCCAAATGCTTGATATTGCTCCAAAACCCTCGGTCGAGCAATTGTTTACCTTGCAGTCTGCATAAATCGCTTGACAGACCGCAATCATGGTTTTAAATGCCAAATAGAGGATCGATAGAGCTCCTGTGTTAACTCGGGTTACATAGGAGTTCGATTGAGAGTTTGATTAAATGCTCAATCGAGCTATGTCTAAGCCCTTACGTAGCTTGATCGAGGGCTTAAATATTGCTCGATCAAGCACTTCAATGACTCAATCGAGCGCCCTTTTTCACCAAAACATAGCCTCGCTTTTTACTAAAAAGTGTAACCCAACTCAACACATAAACCCAACAACAACATATGTTAAGAGAAATAAGCTTGGAGCAAGCTCCAAAAGATTGAAGTCTAGCTACAAAGATATTTTCTCTAGTATTATAATTTACAAATTCTAAATTTATTCTCCCTTCCTCTCCTATGAATGGAGAAAGCACTCTTATATATACATGAGTTGCTTTGAAAAGAGGATAAGTAGCTAATAAATTTAGATCCACTTTTCTCTAAAGTTGGCACAACCAATTTGCTAAAATTAGAAAATCATTATCTCTACAAATCCTCTCACAAATCTCTTATAGCTTTGATAGGAGATGCTATCAAAACATCCATGATTCTTTTCCATTGAATGTGCTTCAATAATGATGTGAAATATTCAAGAATTTGAAAAGGAAATTTGAATTTGAGGCTAGATGGTCAAATATGAATTTGTTGGAATCTTCAAATATGCATATAAATATTAGAAAAATCATCCAACTTATAGATATAAGTGAAAACATGTTATTTTCTAATATTTAATCATAAATTCACTCAAAATACTTGTTAGGTAAACTTGACTCGGGAATAGAGTTAAAGTTGACCAAGTCTAATAGTGGGGGTTTTGGGCACGTGGTATTGTGTACCCATGGTTTTATGGCCATGGTATTGCATGTAATGGAGCCTATAAAAGGCTGGGAAGACTTCATTTTAATGTAAGTACAGGGAGGTGAGCAGTGAAGGCTCACTTGGCCCGCTTGGCCAAGATTTTGGCCAAGGGATTAATGAAACTTCATTAAGGTGGGTTTTCCAAGGGAAAATATTTTGTGCATTATGTGTGTGTTTCATTATTATTGTTGTGTCAATGTATTTCCTATCAATAAATATTTCGTTGTAATTTTTTTTTAATTCTCTCCCTTAAATTTTCTACATGTGGTAATTAGAGTCAAATGTTGGATTTAGAGGGACACTTCTATTTCCAAGGGTTTGTATTTGCATGGTAAATGGAGAGATCTGAGCACTATAAAAAGTCGGGGTGTGGGATCATGGACACACAGAAAGCATTTGATGGAATGTGTCAATCAAATTATTCAAAGTATGGTGGTACATGGCTGAGGAAAGCAACTGTCACATAGTGTGTCAAGTTGAGAGGACGGTCATATAAAGAGACCAATAATGAACAAAATAATGGAGTCAATTATTGCAAGTAAATGGGCATATTGTTGTAAGACCTTGTAAGGAATGCACACCTTTGGGTAATTGCCAGTAAAGTCTAGGTTAGACTTAGGTGATAGGGGAATGTTGGGTTAATTGGTACCCCAGTATAAACTTTGAGGGGGTAAGGGCCACAGTGAGTGGGGTTAGGCTGACTCACCTGACAAGTTGGGCTAGATATAATCAAAGAGACCCCATGTAAAGGTTTAAGGGGGGAATGTTAGGTAAAATTGACTCGGGAATAGAGTTAAAGTTGACCAAGTCTAATAGTCAAGGTTTATGGCATGTTTATTGTGTACCCATGGTTTTCTTCTCATGGCATTGCATGTAATGTAGCTTATAAAAGGTTTGGAAGACTTCATTGTAATTTAAGGCCAAAGAGGTGAGCGAAGAAGACTCACTTGGCTAAGTTGACTAGGGTTTTGGCCAAGGCTAATGAAATTTCATTGGGTTGGGTTTTTCTCAGAGTTGAGATTTTCCGAGATGATATTATTTTTTATAATGTTTGCATATTTTTGTATTGTTGTTGGTTCATGTTATTTATCAATTCTCTTAGTAAATATGTTTTTCTCTCTGGTAAATTTTTTTGCAATACTAAATAAGTGCTTTGGAAAATAATAAGTCTAAACCCATATATATTCATGAAAATGATCTTAGTGTAAGGTTATAGAGCAACATAATATGGTAAATATTGAAGGAAAAGGGAGTAAAAAAAAGACATTTTGGAGAGCTAACATTTCCCCACAACTGAAGATGTTGCATGTCCTCATGCAACTTTGTATTAATTCTAATGAATTTAAGTCATATCACTTTTTGTAGCCTTGAGGAGTGAAATATTCGTCAACTATTCATTTTGTGACTTGCAAGACTTGCATATTTTGCAAAGTTTTCTTCAGTTATTTATTTTTCTCAAGACCTTGCTATTGTGGAGAGTCTTCTTCTTTGAAATATTTTTAAGTGGTAGCTCTTGTGGTTGGTTCTTGTGTGGAAACTGTTAGTGTCGGTATCTTCATCCCTCCGTCAGAGATCAAATCCTCTTTTTTCATTTCATTTTAGGTGTCCCATTCTGCTTGATCACCTGCATTCCATTTAGGAGCATCGATCCTCTGACAGAAGGGTCTTGTCCCCATACTTCACTCATGTCATTCACCTGCTGATTGATGTCTGTTCATTAAAAAAAAAAAAAACATATACAATCTTCTTTTCATCAAAGTTGCAAAATTTGTCTTTAGGGTTTTAATGTCAAGTAGGTCTAGGGTTTCATTAGGGTTTTGTCAATAAATGCTTTAGAGTGTCCGATAATCACCAGCAGGCCATGAGGATGTTCTATCGCCAATAAATTTTGTTAATAAGTATCCGAAAATGTGTTTTTCCTCAAAACTCTATTTTGAGGAAAAAACAGAGTATTTAACCTTATTTGTACAAAATCATGTAAATTTTGTTCTCTTCATTATAAATTCCTTCACCTGCACCCTGGTTCCTTTCCTTAGCCTAAGAAGCTCCAACACCTACAAAAACAAACAAAGTTCAACTCATTTAGTTCATCAACATGCTAAAAAGTGAAAAAGTCCAAAACTAGAGGTTGAAATAAAAGTTATTTGATAAAACATTATAAAAGTGGGTTTCAAGAGCCAAGATTTCAAAAGCTCTTGGTTTATAAGCTATTCCTTCATGTCATAAGCCCATTTGCAAAGGAGAAACAAGATTGAGCAGATTTGGTGAGCAAGTGAGGATATTGGGCAAAAAATTGTTGTAACTTGCTGGCGCGACGCATTGAGCAGAAGGCGCGGTGCACTGGGGAGGTGCGGCGCATTGGGAGCAAACGCGAAGTTCATTTTTACACGGGCGCGACCCACTAGGAAGGCGCGGCGCATTGGGCGTTTTGCACGGTGCACACAGCCAAAGAGCCCGAAAAACTTCCAAACTCGCTTCAATCACCCCAAATTGCATCAATCAGCCTTGATACAAGTAGGTTGAGTCTTCAAAGCTATTTTCCATATAAGTTTGATGATGGTTTGATGGTGTATGTTTCATGGTGCTTGTGTAAAACAATCAAAACCTAGCTTTTAAAGTACCTCCAAGAAACTTGCTGCAAGGGTTTTCAATTCACTGTTGTGTCACTTAGTTCACTCCTTCATCCCATTTATCCCCCAATTTCATTGCTCTTTAAGTTCCACTACCCCTTAATTTCATTAATTCCTTCTCCCAAATTCCTTTCCCAACTTTTCAAATCCAAAACCCCTAAACCCTAATCCTATACATAAAATCCCAAACCCTCCCATATTTCCCTTATCAAGTCTATCCCAATATTCCCAAATTTCCCACTGTTTTCCCCTCTCCTAATAGTCCCTTGTTTCACTGTTTTCCCCTTGGTGATAGAGGTCAAGCACATCACAAAGGGCAGTCCAACACATTTTCATACACCAGCATCTATTTCTCCAAGGCAATTCGTATAGCTGCAGCTATGTCATCTGGCCATTCATCTGATTATGAAGTGGAGACCCAAAGTGACTCACCCATGGAGGGACATGCACCCCAGAGGCCTCATAAAGGTGGAAAACATATTAGAGAAGAACCAACCACCCTTACTGAATTGCAGGCCTGCCCTCTTGCCATCTCTTGTTTCGAGTTTCAGTCATGTTATGAGTTTTGTGAGCAGGTTGCTAATGTTCAATTTCATCATGAGTTGGCTCACTTGTTTGTACTGCATTTACATGGTGATTAAGTTACTTTCGTTGGTGTCACCTTCACACTTACACTAGAATCTATCTCACTAGCAACCGACATACCTAACATTGGAGAGCCATGGAACAAGAGGTAGAAGATTGACCCGGGAGCATTATGAGCCATATATTAAACCCGGTTTCTTGAGGCAGCTCAAGAGAGTGTTTCCTTTCTGATATCTCAAAGATGAATATGCTTCACTAATGAAATTAATCATGAAGTATTTCAGTTGTGAAGGTCGTTTCTCCCGATTATATGATTATCACATCAGGTTGCTCATGCATTTCACCTGGGTAGGGATGATGAACATTCCTTATTTCATATGCCAAAACATAGAAAGGATGACCATCCTTGTGAAGCACAAGACCCCTCAGCAGCAGTTCAACAATATTTGCCATTTTGCTCTCATCAAAATTTTGGTGGTTCATCAGCTTGGATTATAGGGCATCACTTGGGATGATTTCATCTCCCGTGAGTTTTTCAGAGTTTCACAGGGACCTCCAGAGGCTGGGCATGAGACAGGTGGACCTTCTCATCAACATGAAGGCCATGATCCACACATTGCTACTATACCGGTTTTCATTACTTATCAGAAGGGCACCAGGCAGTTGTTCGCAGCAGCAAAGCGAGTGTTATATCCACCCGGCGTGGAAGGGGCCTCGCTTCCGACATCAGCACCACAGGTACAGGACAGAGGCAAGAGGCCAATGCAGGACGAGGCACCTTCAAGTGAGCGGGAATTTATTCCTGTTCAGGATGACGATACAGACATGGGCCTGCAAAGTGCACATCTTAGAGAGATCATCCAGGAGCAGCAGACGGAGATCAAAGCCTTGTCCCTCAACTTGGAGAGGGCTAAGTGGACTATGAAATACTTGGAGCAGAGGAACAAACAGCTTGAATATCAGCAAGCAATCATGGAGTTACAAAACATCCGGGAGAATCGTCAAGCTGTCTAAAGGAGGAGGATTGAATTCACTTCATTGGAGTAAGAGATTAATGATGATCGGGAGTCTTGGCTCGAGAGAGTCAACATCCACTTGGAGAGACTGTTGGACAAGGTCGATAGGGACAAAGCATTGTTGAGACACATGGCTTTCCATTACATGGCACGAAATATGAGTTCCAAGGCACGAATAAGGAATCTAAAGGCAAAATTAAAGAAGGCAACAAAGAAGCAAAAGAGGCAAAAGGAGCATGATCGTCTTCAGATATTGGCCGAAGCCTCTTTAGCCTAGCATGACACTTGATAGAGAAGGTCCAGCCCAAATTTCAAGAAATTTGGAGCAATGTTTTGCATTTTGAAATTTTTTGCACTAAAAAGTAGGGTTTTCCTCCCTATGCGTCGCGCCACGTGGCGCGCGCTTTTGCTAGGGAGCTCCAAATTACAAAAAACTTACATTTCCAGATTTGGCATCCAAAATTATGCTTGCTTGTTCATGGCCAAGAAATTTGGACACGTTTTGGACCCTCAAAGAGGTCAAAAACACTCAAAAAATGACCTCACTGCCCCTATTT
>APFE030466927.1:7736-47836 GCA_000404065.3 Pinus taeda | reverse complement strand
GATGGTGTTTTTCTCTATGTAATTGTAAGTTCATTGATGTTTATGTGTATCATTTTCCCTTCTCTTTTCTTCTGAAATCAAACAAATGAGTGATTAAGGTAGAATCTATTGAAATGCTATGCTCTGCCTTGAAATTTTGTTTAATTTTACATGTTTTCATCTGTTTGAGGAGGACTCTTGAGACCCTCTTGCCCTCCTTAGCTCCTCACCAGTCTGATCCATCCATTCATTCATTCCAAAGCATCAAAACAATTGCCTTCCTTGCCCCAATCAGAACTCTGCAAAAACTAGGCCTCATCCCCGAACCCAAATTTGCTTTTCCCTTTTTCCAACAAAAACCCCCCAAAAAATCAAATCAAATCCTTGCACTTCATACCTAGCCTAAGATCAGTTGTTAAATCAGTCATCTCAAGCCTCATAAATTATCTTTTGCTGAGATTGACCCGAAGAGAGCCCTCTCCTGTCCTTGTAGGGCTAGCTACGAGGCTAAGCGTGGTTTGATGTGGACCTAGAAGCTTACCTTTTCAGCCTGAGGTAAATCTAGGCTCTAACATAGTGGCAACCATACTGGGGAAGAAAAGTTTATTTTCATTGTTTAGCGTTGTAGACTACATACGAAGCCTGAAGTTAGCCAGGTAGCCTTCGAAATGCTCTTGCTTTGCATTAGTGAAAGTAGATGAATGTTGCTTCAGTCAATCTCCGGTCTAGTTTATAAACTGAACATCTGATCTAAAGGATCACCCCAGTACATGTATCAAGTTCAGATCTGATTGTTGATGGTGAACAACGATCAGACACAGCAAGGCTGAAATCATTCACCTGGCGACTCCAGTGTCGAAGAATCCTAAGGTTCAGAATTTTTATGGTGACTCTACTCTTCAAAAATCAGTAGCCTGAAGAATTTCTTGGTGAATTCATTGTTATCAAAATGGTTTCGTTGGATCGAAGGTATGCTCCCATGAGCCAAGATCACATTCCAGGTTTTCCAAATAAAATTCCTAAGGTAGATTGGCAAAGGAATTTGCCTATGTTTAAAGATGATGATAGGAAGGATGCTGCTTTACATCTGGTTAGATTTCACATACATATTCGCAAGTTGAAGGTTGATTTTCCTGAAGATTGCTTGATGAAGATATTCATGGCCACTCTGGAAGGTGAAGCTCAATCTTGGTATGAAAGTTTGCCGCCTGCTTGTATTTACTGTTTAAAGGATTTTCATACCATGTTCTTTGAAAGGTACAAAGAATCTTATCCATCATTAAATTTAGTTCAAAACTGTTGCAAACATGCTTATAGTTTTATTGAAAGCCTTGAAAAATATTATGAAGATGATAATTTCACGGATGATGAGATCATGGAAGCACTGTATGAAAATCCATTTCACCAACATAAAGAGAGCGATACTTATCAAGATGATCATGAAAATTTGCAGCAGGATCAAGATCTTAGTACAATGGAAAATGATGAAAGAGAAGGTTTTATTTCAGATCTGTCCATAGAAGAAGACAACATGCATGAAAGTCAAGTTTCACTCTCGGAATGTGACAAAGTCAAGTCAGATATTTCAAATCTAGATTCAGATCATGATGATGAAGATTACCTTGTTTTGAATCCCATGAAGGAGAGCTCTGCTGTTGAGATCATCTGGAATGAAGAAGACAAAGTTATTGACCAAAGCCTTCATGAGGAGGCAATCCAGTCATTTCATGGAAAACAAGATGGGATCTTTGTTCAAGTGAAAAATATTCTTTTGATAACTCAGTGGTAAATGATAATTTGGATAATTTGATTGCCATGTCATATGAAGATGATCAACAATGTTTTCAAATTTCAAAAGATCAGGGAATTAAGGACTGCCATTCAGGTTTTTCATGTTTTAAAATGTTATTTCAAGAAGACAATACTTGCTTGATCAAAAGGAAACAAAAAGTCTTATCTCCTCTGTCTGAAGATGAGATAGATCAACTCCTGAAAGGTCATGTTACAACTCAAGTTAACGCAGATCTGCAGTGTGCACATGGTCAAGAAGGTGATGGTGGAACTTCTTCCTCTTTTGAAAATAATGACAGTCTTGTAATTAGATTTATAGATCAACAACAAACAAATACTATTTTTTGTCATGAAGATAATAAGGCTATCATGTTTGATGATCTTGAAGATTGTTTTCTGTTCAAGAATGACCTTGACCATTACATTGAGGAATATGAGCCTGAGAGAGACAATATGCCAGAATTTCTCATGGTCAAGGAATTTACAGCTAACACTCAGATGGTAGAAACTTATACCTCTCTGTGCCTTCCTATCACTCAGCAACCAGTTTTTCTTTCAGATCAGAATGAAGGGAGTACTTGTATTTTTGCTGCTAGATCTTAAGACAAGCTAGTGCTTCAGGATTTTCAAGATCCTTTCGGCATTCTTTTGCAAGCACTAGAGAAGATGAATGTTAGCTGGTTTGTTAGCATAAGCCTTGCTTTCAATTGTTATTGTGAGTTGCCTACATGTACATCGTTCTGCCTGCTCGAGGAAAGAGAGAGCAGAATTTCATTGAGTAACCATTTGTTGGATTGGTTACATTGGAAGGCCCACTTCACATGATTGTACATATTTCATCAGTAAGCAGGTAGTCGTCATCATGATTTGAAGCCCTCAAATATCGATGATTTTTTGCCATTTAAAAGCTTTGTAAGTGCTTGTTTCAGTTAAGTCAGTCTTGAGTCATTTTTTGTTTCAGTCAGTTTAAAGATAGTTTCAGCTGGGTGTCCAGTTTAAGCTTTTGAGAGTCTTGTTTCAATTTTGAATTAGTCAATTGAACTATGAGTCTTGAGTCAAAGTTTCATAGTAATTGGTTTTTGGTTTGTTGAAGTTATTGACTCCATAGCCCAATGGACGAAGGCACTGCCTACTTTCCCAAAAGTTTGTAGTTCTTGGCACCTCCAAGGAGCTACCATCCCCATTGGAGCCAATGTTAGTGTCGGTATCTTCATCCCTCTGTCAGAGATCAAATCCTCTTTTTGCATTTCATTTTAGGTGTCCCATTCTGCTCGATCACCTGCATTCCATTTAGGAGCATCGTTCCTCTGACAGAAGGGTCTTGTCCCCATACTTCACTCATGTCATTCACCTACTGGTTGATGTCTGTTCATAAAAAAAATCATATATAGTCTTCTTTTCATCAAAGTTGCAAAAATTGTCTTTAGGGTTTTAGTGTCAAGTAGGCCTAGGGTTTCATTAGGGTTTTGTCAATAAATGCTTCAGAGTGTCCGATAATCACCAGCAGGCCATGAGGATGTTCTATTGCCAATAAATTTTGTTAATAAGTATCCAAAAATGTGTTTTTCCTCAAAACTCTGTTTTGAGGAAAAAACAAAGTATTTAGCCTTATTTATACAAAATCATGTAAATTTTGTTCTCTTCATTATAAATTCCTTCACCTGCACCCTGGTTCCTTTCCTTAGCCTAAGAAGCTCCAACACCTGCAAAAACAAACAAAGTTTAGCTCATTTAGTTCATCAACATGCTTAAAAGTGAAAAAGTCCAAAAACAGAGGTTGAAATAAAAGTTATTTGATAAATCATTATAAAAGTGGGTTTCATGAGCCAAGATTTCAAAAGCTCTTGGTTTATAAGCTATTTCTTCATGTCATAAGCCCATTTGCAAAGGAGAAACAAGATTGAGCAGATTTGGTGAGCAAGTGAGGATATTGGGCCAAAAATCGTTGCAACTTGCCGGCGTGGCACATTGAGCAGGAGGCGCGGCGCATTGGGGAGGCACGGCGCACTGGGGAGGCGCGGCGCACTGGGAGAAAACGCGCAGTTTATTTTTACACGGGCGCAGCGCACTGGGAAGGTGCGGCGCATTGGGCGTTTTGCACGGCGCACACAGCCAAAGAGCCTAAAAAACTTCCAAACTCGCTTCAATCACCCCAAATTGCATCAATCAATCTTGATACAAGTAGGTTGAGTCTTCAAAGCTATTTTCCATATAAGTTTGATGATGGTTTGATGGTGTATGTTTCATGGTGCTTGTGTAAAACAATCAAACCCTAGCTTTTAAAGTACCTCCAAGAAACTTGCTGCAAGGGTTTTCAATTCACTGTTGTGTCACTTATTTCACTCCTTCATCCCATTTATCCCTCAATTTCATTGCTCTTTAAGTTCCACTACCCCTTAATTTCATTAATTCCTTCTCCTAAATTCCCTTTCCCAACTTTTCAAATCCAAAACCCCTAAACCTTAATCCTATACATAAAATCCCAAACCCTCCCATATTTCCCTTATCAAGTCTATTCCAACATTCCCAAATTACCCATTGTTTTCCCCTCTCCTAATAGTCCCTTGTTTCACTGTTTTCCCCTTGGTGATAGAAGTCAAGCACATCACAAAGGGCAGTCCAACATAGTTTCATACACCAACATCTATTTCTCCAAGGCAATTCGTATAGGAGCAGTTATGTCATCCGGTCATTCATCTGATTATGAAGTGGAGACCCAAAGTGACTCACCCATGGAGGGACATGCACCCCGGAGGCGTCATAAAGGTGGCAGACATATTAGAGAAGAACCAACCGCCCTTACTAAATTGTAGGCCTGCCCTCTTGCCATGTTTCGAGTTTCAGTCATGTTATGAGTTTTGTGAGAAGGTTGCTAATGTTCAATTTCATCATGAGTTGGCTCGCTTGTTTGTACTGCATTTATATGGTGATCAAGTTACTTTGGCTGGTGTCACCTTCACACTTACACCAGAATCTATCTCACTAGCAATCGGCATACTTAACATTGGAGAGCCATGGAACAAGAGGCAGAAGATTGACCGGCAGCATTATGAGCCATATATTAAACCCGGTTTCTTGAGGCAACTCAAGAGAGTGTATCCTTTCCGATATCTCAAAGATGAATATGCTCCACTAATGAAATTAATCACGAAGTATTTCAGTTGTGAAGGCCGTTTCTCCCGATTATATGCTTATCACATCAGGTTGCTCATGCATTTCACTCGGGTACGGATGATGAACATTCCTTATTTCATATGCCGAAACATAGAAAGGATGACCATCCTTGTGAAGCACAAGACCCCTCGGCAGCAGTTCAACAGTATTTGCTATTTTGCTCTCATCAAAATTTTGGTGGTTCATCAGCTTGGATTACAGGGCATCACTTGGGATGATTTCATCTCCTGTGAGTTTTTTAGAGTTTCACAGGGACCTCCAGAGGCTGGGCATGAGACAGGTGGACCTTCTCATCAGCATGAAGGCCATGATCCACACACTGCTACTATACCGGTTTTCATTACTTATCAGAAGGGCACCAGGCAGTTGTTTGCGGCAGCAAAGCGAGTGTTATCTCCACCCGGTGTGGAAGGGGCCTCGCTTCCGACATTAGCACCACAGGTACAGGACAGAGGCAAGAGGCCAATGCAGGACGAGGGGCTTTCAGGTGAGTGGGACTTTATTCTTGTTCAGGATGATGATACAGACATGGGCCTGCAAAGTGCACATCTTAGAGAGATCATCCAGGAGCAGCAGACAGAGATCAGAGCCTTGTCCCTCAACTTGGAGAGGGCTAAGTGGACTATGAAATACTTTGAGAAGAGGAAAAAACAACTTGAAGATCAGCAGCAATCATGGAGTTACAAAACATCCTGGAGAATCGTCAAGCTGCCCAAAGGAGGAGGATTGAATTCACTTCATTGGAGCAAGAGATAATGATGATTGGGAGTCTTGGCTCGAGAGAGTCAACATCCACTTGGAGAGATTGCTGGACAAGGTCGATAGGGACAAAGCATTGTTGAGACACATGGCTTTCCATTACATGGCGCGAAATATGAGTTCCAAGGCACGAATAAGGAATCTAAAGGCAAAATTGAAGAAGGCAACAAAGAAGAAAAAGAGGGAAAAGGAGCATGATCATCTTAAAATATTGGCCGAAGCCTCTTTAGCCCAACATGACACTTGATAGAGAAGGTCCAGCCCAAATTTCAAGAAATTTGGAGCAATTTTTTGCATTTTGAAATTTTTTGCACTAAAAAACAGGGTTTTCCTCCTTATGCGCCGCGCCACGTGGTGCACGCTTTTGCTAGGGAGCTCCAAATTACAAAAAATTTACATTTCTAGATTTGGCATGCAAAATTATGGTTGCTTGTTCATGGCCAAGAAATTTGGGCAAGTTTTGGACCCTCAAAGAGGTCAAAAACACTCAAAAAATGACCTCACTACCCCTATTTTGACACACAGGAAGCAGTCTTGGGAGATTGGATATTTGGAGGGGCCAATGGACACCAAATCCAGAAATTCAACTTGGGTTGGAAATTAGAAAGGCAGGGCTTTCCAATGAGATATCACGAGCTCAATTTGGACTTCAGGAAGTGCCTCAAATTCAGCTCCAAAGTGGCGCAACGCATAGAGGATTTTTGCTTATTTTTCACTGTACAGCTGAGAAATTCGCCCAGTTTTGACTAGTTTCATTTTTTGATCTAACTATTGATCTACCTTGATGTAATATTGGCCCATTTTTACTTTTTCTAGAGGATTCATTCACTAAGAAGTGAAAATTTAATGAATGAATCAGTTTCCTACCATATAGAGGCAAGTTGTTTGATTGCCTAGATTTCAGTGCTTTGTTTAGAATTGGTTGAAACAACTCCTAGAATGATGAGCTCGACCCCTAGAGACATGGAAATGGGTTAGGCTAGTCTATATCATGTATTTTCTGAGTCATTTTCAGGGTTGGACACTTGGGATTGCTTGGCACATCATTGTACATTCTATCTCTGCATTTTTGGCTAAGGAAAGACCAGGGTTTTGCAGGCACTTGTTGGGATCCATGTGGCTCTGTGTGTTGATGGTGTTTTTCTCTATGTAATTTTTAAGTTCTTGATGTTTATGTGTATCATTTTCCCTTCTATTTTCTTCTAAAATTAAACAAATGAGTGATTAAGGTAGAATCCATTGAACTGCTATGCTCTGCCTTGAAATTTTGTTTAATTTTACATGTTTTCATCTGTTTGAGGAGGATCTTGAGACCCTCTTGCCCTCCTTAGCTCCTCACCAGTCTGATCCATCCATTCATTCATTCCAAAGCATCAAAACAATTGCCTTCCTTGCCCCAATCAGAACTCTGCAAAAACTAGGCCTCATCCCCGAACCCAAATTTGCTTTTCCCTTTTTCCAACAAAAACCCCCCAAAAAATCAAATCAAATCCTTGCACTTCATACCTAGCCTAAGATCAATTGTTAAATTAGTCATATCAAGCCCCATCGATTATCTTTTGTTGAGATTGACCCGGAGAGAGCCCTCTCCTGTCCTCATAGGGCTAGCTACGAGGCTGAGCGTGGTTTGATGTGGACCTAGAAGCTTACCTTTTCAGCCTGAGGTAAATATAGGCTCTAACAGAAACCATAAGTATTTTACGTGTTGATTCTTGTGTGGAAACACTTTTATTTTACTCTTCATCTTATTGAAACAAATAATACTTGAAAATGCATTCAAAATGATGACCCACTTATATACATATCAACCAATATTTGCTCATAAGATGAATAATTTCAAAGCGTAACAATATATGAACCGAAGAGCAACAATAGTCAATTGGGAGAAGTATGTTGGTCAATAATATATGAGGTTATGGAATATGGAATTAAAAAATGGTAATGAATATCCCTCCAGCTGAAGGCATTTTTTATCTTTGGAAAATGGAAAAAACAGTTTCACATGAGAAAATTTCCAAATACATGTTTTTTAGCATGCAAGGAATTCTTGATTGAAGATTAGAAAAGAACATACCTTCACCTACCTGAAGAAGTCAGAAAGCTATGCAATTGAAAGATCTTGGTTGTTACTGTTGGATCATGGAATGTGAAGTGAAATAATATGATCTGCTTATTTTTCTCTTGTATGTATGAATATGGGATGAAATCTAAAATTGAAACCTTTGTACGCTTTTATTTTTGGAACTATATTATTGGTGTTGAATTCTAAAGCCAAATATTGATTTATTAGAAAATTGTACAATCTACTGCAACCATATAGTCTTCGTTCATATCCACATCATGGCATAATTCTTATCTATGTGAATAAATTTGGATGATGTTGATATAGAAAGAAATTATCAGATTAACATTCATTAATAAATGTCGTTAACTAACACAAGACTACTCACCATTGATGTTAATTAGAATCAAGATATTGAAGTACATCTTACACACGTTTACATATTACCAAATACAAATAAATGCGTTGTAGTCGAGCCAACTAGAAGATCTAAAAAAGAGGGGACAGTAGTGTATTCCCACTATTTATTAAAGAGAGAACTTTCCATTAAGGCATGCATCCCTCAAGGTATTAAAAATATATATAGTCTCGATCCCAGATAATCTGTTGAAGTTGATGGGTCAAGACCTGTTAGATGGAAGGCCTTAATGAATCTCCCATGATTTAATGTGAGTATAAAGTAATAATTTAGAGGACAATAGATGAAATCTTTGCACTACCAACCAAGCTTCATTTAGAAAAAGAAAGAGGGCATTCGGGTAACTCAACATGGTAAGTGAGCTCAATGATTTTATTCATGGGTTAGGAATGAATGTAAGTGAGGTAAGAAAGTATGAATCTTGCAAAGGGAAAATAGTTTTGAAGCCATGATATGTTAGTGGTAGGATGATGGAAATTTGGACTTCAACATGGATGGACTATAAAGCTTAGAGGGAGGAAAATGAATGAGTAAACCATGACATAATTGGATTCTAAGAGGATTCTTTTGGTAGCAAGGAATGATGGATGTGATATGACATGATCGAACTTGACTTCTCCATGATTTTATTGAGACATGCCATTCTGAAAAGAATTTGGTCTTTGAAAATCACTTGTGCATAGATTGGTTTTATTTGATCATCCTAGAACTTACAAAAACATAGCATTGATCTGCAATAAAGTGTAAGATTTGTTGAAAAGTGTGCAACAAGAAATGCTAAATTTAGAATGTGCTAAAAATAGACCTGCTAAAAATAGCATGTCTAAAATAGCAGTTTGGCCAGTCATTGGCCACATTGGGTGAGAGGTGAAATTGCTAAAAATAGAAATTTCTAAAATAACATTTATGGGTCCCTTCCTATTTATAGCAGTCCCTAGTCTATCTACAGGAAGTAAAATTAATTTTGGTCTTAACAGCAGTTGGAAATATTAATTAATTAATTCAATTGAGTTAATTAGTGAAGGAAATTCAAATTTGAAGTCTTTTTGAGCATGCACATGAGTTGTCTTACTGATTGAGGAATTTATCCTTAATTTCCTCCACTGATTGAGGGAATAAGTATGAGTTATATAATGAGAGAATCAGTTGACTTAGTTCTAACTAGTCGAGTCCAGTTAGATTATTTTAACAAGTTGTTAAAATAATAGAATATAGTTTGTTAATGCTTGCATGCATGTGACAACTATTATTTTAGATAACTGAGGATTCACTCATGGATAACTGTTGCATGTCAGTTCTATCAGAGACCCAGTTGAGATCAGATGTGGAGACAGTGTACTATCATATGCTTGACTATTTCTAGTAAGTAGTTGTTGCATGATTGAGAGACTAGTGTCCTCAAAGATTGCGTAGTTGGACCATAGGTTGACTTGGTATGTTTGGAATTAATTGCATATGCTTTTGCTATTATTTCCTAAGCAAACTGCGCAAGGAAATAGGAATTGGACCATAGGTAAGGCCTTTATATAGAGGGCTTGGTTGGTTCATGAGACATATCTTCATATCTTCATAGTTCATTGAGAACTGAATAGCTTGAGAGCTAATTCTTTTTGTATTGTGAAGAGTTAATTTCTATTTATTTAATACATGGTTGGTGTTTTTATGCTGGTGCTTCCCCAGCTATGATTTGTGTTATGTTGTGATTATTTCTCTTGATCAGTTATGCATGTTTCTACTTGATGTTACTCATGAATTCGATTATGCTTCCGCTTAATGTTTTGTAGAAGTAGAACAAGTATTATGCTTTAGGACATTGCATATATCAGTTTGTTCTACAGGTGAAATTTCTACAAGATTATTAAAGGAGAGAGGTGATCAGACTCTCTTCATTCTATATATATGCAAAAAAATAACAAATAGTGCTAATGAAACAAATCCAAGGAAAATAAATGAAAATGAAATGCACTTTTTACCAATCACGAAGTGATGCACCTTGAACTACCTATCAGTGTTTTATTGATAACTTCTTCATTTGATGTTTTTTTTAGTGATTCAAAAATCAGATTAAATTAGATTCATATTAGAAACATGTTTTAATCATTTGATGATTTTTGAATTTTAATTGTTGCAAAATTTTAAAAATTATCATTTTTTTATAGTATCGAATGTTGATAAAAGAAAAAAGGTATCCATGATGCATACCTTATCGATACCTTTCCAACGATGTTTGAATCACATCAAATAGATGTCACATGAGAAAGTTATGGCCATTTTCATTTTTTTGGAAATAGGCAAAAGCTTTGTGTAAGGGTGCCATGTCGCAGCACTAGAGAAGGACATGAATCGTACAACTAATAACTAGGCAGATGACATGTTGACATGGAAACTAATTGGATAGGCTTCTTATGTGGCGGATCCTTGGGCAGGTTTGTTGACATCCTCCTTTATTTTCACTGCGGGAGGTGATCATGTTGAAATCACCCCCCATTATCCATTTGTGCTTATCAACTCTTGTTTGAAGAGAGTGGAGATGCTTGAAGATTTCCTGTTTCCTTGCTGGAAGCTATGGGTTGAAAACATTAGAAACAAATTCATGCATATCAGTACCCAATAAATGGAAAGAGATAGAGAGGACAAAAGTTTCTTAAGGTAGGTCTCCAGTGCTGATATAAGATGGGTCTCAAACTATACAGAGGCCATCTGACGCTCCATTTACATCTATAACTATGAATTTTTCCTTTTTCATAGGCGTGACATTACTAATTCAAAAATAGAGCTAGAACATTTGGTTTCTTGAATTAGCAAGATTGTCAGAAGATCTTGTTGAATTTTCTGATGAAGAATGTGTTGTTTAGAGGCTCTATTCAAACCCCTTATATTCCATGAGATTACAATCATGAGGAAACAATGTTTTGGGAGGCATACATCTCCGTGATTTGTTTGTATTGGCCTGAATCAACCAACTTTCTACCTAATGTGTTAATTGTTTGTAGTTGATTTCCTGCCCCTTTTCTTGAACTCTTTACTACGTTATTTTCCTTCTTTGGTGACAATAGTTTGGACTCCTAGCTATTGTGAATCCTTGGCTTTTTGGAGTGATATAGCTAGAAGATTAATTTTCTTCTAGTGGATCACTTCTAGTTCATTGTGTCAGCATGCATCCTCAATTTCCATTAGATCTAGCCCTTCTATGTCTGTGAACTCGCCCTCCTCTATGATAATTATTCCTTTATCTAATTTGGATATAGGATCATGGAACTATTACTTGGAATGGATTCAAGATTTCCATCATAGTACTCCTCCTCAAGTTTCTTTCATGTGCCTTTTGAACGAATTTCTTGTATGTTCTATTTTTTGGGGACGCCTAATCCTTCTCACAAATTTGACAGTACTTCAAATTTGTTTCCTATCGCTTGTCTCCTGGGTGAAATAGAGGTGGTTGTCTTCTTGTTATGGCACTTCTTGGAAGGGATTTTCATAAATCCATCTCCATCCTTTGCTTCTACCTCTCTTGTGTATTTCTTGGGTTCATTGAGAAGGCAATCATGAAACATGTGTCCATGCATGTGGCATCTCATGTGTATAAAGGGAACATACTCGTAGTCAAGGGTTTGAAACCAGTGCCTATATTCTTATTCTAGGGCTATTGCTTTAAGAAGGGAGCTAAAGATATTCATCCATACATATACCCTTGCATAAGAGGTATAGAAGCCATGCGTTGTTTGCTTCGAGATGCAGACAAACTCACCCAAATTGTTGTCAATTTCCTACAATGTCTCCAGATCCCAGTGTTTGTAGGGCAGATATTACATGTGTATCTAGACAAGAGCCTAGGAGAAGTCCTCTTTCTTAGGGTTGAAGCACACTACCTAGTGGCACATGCAAACCTTAGATGAGTTGAAGAAGTAAGGACCCCCATCCATTACATCCTTCAAATCTTGTATGTGGGCTTTGGGATTCCATTGCATTACAATCCAGTGGATGAGTGATTTTTTCATTGGCCAGATTCCAATGAATTTGCTGATCAATAAATGGTCCTACATGAATTAGATATTTCCATTCAGCATGGTTGGACAGATGTGAATCCACAAGATTTCTATTGATTTAGCAATGGATGTGCTTTTTCCCTTATGTGCGCTCCTCCTCCTCTGGATCTTCGGGTTCCTCCTTCTGGATCTTCGTGGTGGCAATAGTAGTGTTGGGCTCTACATCGATAATCTGCTTCCCTTTGGCATTCCCCTTGTCGGGTTCTGACTCAGAGTCGGAACATGCATCTGATTCTGAAACCTTTAGCTTGGCCACCAATCACCGCTTGGCCCGACACTCACTTGTGTTGTGAGTGGACCCATGTCCCGTGTCCCTTTTCGGCTTTGCGACATTGTTCTTTGCTTACAGGTTTGGTGGGTTGTCTTGGGCCACCTCGCTTTGGCTTTGTCTTTTGTTTTGCAGTTTGGGGGCACCTTTCCTTTGCTTCGAATTCGCAGATCCAAAGTCTTGCTTCTTCTATTTAAAATTTTGCTCCATCTTGACGGGATATCAGTATGACGTGCCGAGCGAGGAGATGTTCAGGAATTCTATTTCTTCCTGGATGTACCTGTGCAGGTAGCCACAATATTTGAGTACCAAATGCTGCTCCGAATCCTTGATACCCAACTTTGTGCGAAGGGTATGGAAAATATTGGTAAACTCCGGCACCTCTTTGTCCCTTCCCTGCCGCAATGTGGTCCAATTTATGTATTGATCCTTATAACTTCCGATAGGGTAGTATTGCTCCTTAATGGCAATCCGGAACGAATTTCAAGTGGGTGCGGCTGAAAACAGTGAGGCTGTACTTTCATCCTTCTACTCGTAGTAGGTTTCCTAGCAGTCCTTGACGTGGGGGGCGGCTTTGAGAAGAGTGAAAGTAATCTTTTCCCAACTGGAAAAATCATGAACAGAAAAATACTCTTCTAGCAGATTAGCCCATTTATCTACGATGTCTGCATCTATCTGACCCTCAAATATGAGAATGTCAAAGTTAACTTGTACCTTAAAGGGTGTGGCGCTTCTAGAGTCGCCACTGGAAGTAGATGTGTCGCCCCAGGGTAGCCGCTGAAGGATCTGGGCAAAGTTGTCCATCACCGCGTTCCTTTGTCGCTCGAGGGCCTCTTCGAGCATGATTTTGATAGGATCTCTTGCCCCCTCATCTTTCTTTTCATCCGCCATGGGAGGCTGTCGGGATTTCCGAGGTTGGTTTTACAAAGGTTCACCAGTTCAAGCCCTAACTCCTTATATCTTGACTTTGTTGGGGACATGCAAAGAAAAGCAGAGAAAGCGCAGACCGCTCTGATACCACTAACCCAGATTTAAACAGGAACGCAACAAATTACAGATATAACCATACATATAGAGATGCAGCATAAATAATACTTCATTTCATTATTGTAAAATATTGAAATATGTTTATAAACAGAAATGGAAATAAACTAGCTAGGGCGATGGTAGCTTATTTCTGAGAAGAGATGTGGTCGCTACATGCCTCTGAATTATGTTACAATGAGGTTCAAAGGCCTATTTATTGTTGAGAAACAATGGAAAACCCTAAACATCCAAAACCTAACCTTAGAAGATGAAACACCAAACTATGGGCCCCGTTTGGGTAAATTGGTACATCAACTTCTTGGGTTTGTAACTTTGGCATACGATCTCCGTTTGACGTGCACAATATCTTGTTAGAAAGATCTATCTGAGAACTACAACTTTGGGAAGAGCAAAATGTTTTAAATTTTCCCAAAAAACATCGTTTAGGGTCTCAAAATGGCTCCAGAGGTTCAGGACCTGAATAACTGCTAAAAATAGTAAATTGTGCTACAATTAAGGAAACTGAAAAGCTGAAAGAAACAATGGTGGGGGTCCAAGTGGACTTGGTAGGTGGCCACCAATATCCACCTGGATCACATGGTACATGCGGCCATGCAATGTTCTAGACATGTGTAACTTCAAATGCTCATATTACAAAATCAAATTCTGTAAAAAAACCATTGAGCTAACATAAAATCCTTTCAAATGAGATATTTTTCACATTCTGAAATTCTTTGTGTAGGTTGTAGCACTTGCATAAAGTTTGTTGAAGATTGTTGCAAAACTTTGAAACTGCAATGTGGTTCAAATCCTCATTCCCATGAAGTTGTCAGCGATAATTTGGGAAACAATAGAAATTTTAGTGATGATTTTAAAAATATTTACTATAAATTTTTGAAAAATCTTTCGAGATTTTGAATATGCCAAGAGTTAGTGAGGGTATGTCACAGATTATTGATAATGTTGAATCTAATTTCACTATTAAGAAAAACCAATTTAAACACTCTATAAATTGGATTTCTTGAAAAAGTGTCACCAAATTTTAATCCAAATTTCACCATCTAACTAAATTGTGGACTTGGTAGACAACGCCGTGACAGTTACCGTGAGTGAAAAGTTCTTTCTCGACCTCGAATTCTCTGCAACATGTACGTTAGTTTTTCTTTGCTTAAATTTATAATCATGGCAGGGTGGTGTTAACTGCTAACGATAGAGACGGGGGAACTTAATAATCCAAAAATGATGGCCCGGCGTTGGATGCTCTCTCTGTACTTAGCAGATGGTTGACTGGCCCACAGAATTAGCTTTTCTTTCTTTAAATTTATAATTATGGCAGGGTGACAGAAGAGCTTAATAAGCCAAAACTGATGGCCCGGCGTTGGATGCTCTCTCTGTACTTAGCGGATGGCTGACAATCCCACAAAATTGGCAATCTTATTAATCTGCTCGGAGTTTGATGCCACTCGTAGCAGACACATTTGACCACAATATGTTTACAGGTTCCCCAGTGGGCCTCACCAAATGTAGAGGCGATAACATTTTCGTGTAAAACTCGGTAAAAAGAAAGGACGTCGTGGATTAAAAAATAAGAGGGTAGTACCAATGTAAAAGGGCATGTAATTTAAACGTTATCCAGCTGGCAACAATTGCTTGAAATCTTAAGTCATTATGAAGATACATACATCCCTTCAATGTCATTTGGTTGCTAATATTTTCTCAATAATCCGATTGGCCTTTAAGCCCTCACACTAAGCTCCTCCATTTGGTTTAAATAATTTTGTCCTAAACTATAATTTATAAATACAATACTATCATTTACGATGAATAGATAATTATAGCCTTATATTTATAAATTATAGATACAATTCTAATATTTACGATGAATAGATAATTATAGCCATATATTTGTTCGGCTAAATCTGGCGGGTGACCATGATGAATATAATAATGTATATTCAATATTGCCTGCCATTTTAGTGGATACCCACTACTATTATTCAACTCGACCTTCAAGACAATGCAATATCCGCGTAAGTATTATTCAAATGACGACACGGAAACCGGGGAACTTGTGCACCAAGGGATCACATTCCCTTGTTTTTATTTAATTTCCCGCCAAATATTGTCATCTACCCGAGCTGCCCGGTGTAGCTCCACACGTTTTTGTAGTTTTGTAATGATGATAAGTTTGAGCTAGTGGGGTATTTGGCGTACGTTTTCAAAGCGGTGAGGGGTAGCAGTCCTCAGATTCACCATGGAAAATGTGTGGGTCTTTATTGGTCTTTACCATTAATTTTAAAAAATTTGGAATAATTAATATATTAAAATTTATATATATAAAAAAATGTACCAGCAAATAGATATTTAGGCTGATAGGTCTTCCTTTGAAAGAGATTTTCGTCTTTTCATTCTAAGGTTGACACCTGGCATTCTTTCAACAACAACGTCATTGACATGTGTTTAATTGTATTCGTCATGGTCTTCAGTTACGGGCGGACGGAATGGTGGGCATTTTAGTTATGGGCGAGAGTTTGAAAACAAAATCTACTAGGCTTTTCTTTGCGATTCTTCTTATTCTGCTCGGGGTCTCTTTGGTGAATTTGTCCGCGCGGGAGGGCTGAGGGCAAGGCTCGGCTCGGTTTGGCAAGAGTTATCTCAGGGTTTTTCTTTTTCTTTTCTGCGTCTTCAGACTCGGGCTTGGAAAATGGCATCAGTGGGAGACAAGTGTTGGAAGGGCCCATTCACTACTAGAACAACTGCCTTCGTTCTCACAACCACCTGGCTTAGAAGAAGTTCAGTGAAACTTTCTCGACAATTTGATAAACCGACCGGATTCAACGCTTCCTAGTATTCACATCATGCATCACTGTTCAAATAATTAAAAGTCAAGATTAGTCGGATTAAGAGCCTTTTGAAGATCCGCCCTTAGATATTCAGATTTCAGCCAAAAATGGCTTTGAGCAGCACTGCGGCTGATACGGATGGATCGGTTCATTCAACTTTTGCTTCAAGATATGTTCAGGAATCCTTGCCTCAATACGTCTTCCTTCCTTCCTTAACACCCATTCTACTGCTTTGCTTTTTCCAAGGACTAATTAATTACGTAGTTTCTTTGGATTGATTGAATTATTATGTAATTTTTTACTTGAAGCTCAGATTTGAGAAAATCTAGGGTGGGAAGGCGTTTCAGGCACTTCGAATTCCACACATAGCAAGTGGGGCTCGACAAAGCATTGATATAGTGCTTCACACCAAAAGGTACCTCAATATCGTGTGGAATTTCGTTTCTATTGTTCACATTACTCTGCTTTTGAAATGTTATTGATGTTGATTTCTTGTGACTTTCACTTCTCTGTACTCGATCTAACGAAGTGTACACAATTTAACAAAGTATACATATATACACATACAGGGAGGAGCCCTGTTAAGTTGAAACCCTTATGCAGATCTAGATTTCAAGAGTAACAGACAATTTCTGTTGTGAACTCTTGAATACCGACACACATTATGTTTATGTTTTATTTTTTAACATTCTTTTGTACCTGCCTGGTTTTATGTCCTCTTCGATTAGAATAAAAATTGAAAAATGAGTTTAATCATAATTTAATTAGGGGTTTGATCCGTGTGTATATATAACATTGCACCTCATAGCATCTATATTATCATAAACATGATATGGGAAACCAAAACCGAAGGAGAAATTGGGCTACAGGTTTTTGGGGTATACGAGAAATGCATCTACCATTCAAGCGCAAGTAATGCGTATAGAATTGATTAGGAATGTATTAATAAGTGTCATACTTTCTCCAAACTTTTAGAAACTTTGTTTGTCAGACTCGAGCTAACATAAGTTTTTTTAATTTATGCAGAGAATTATCTATTATTGTTGTTAGGAACTTTTCGGGGATACTGGATGTGGGTGCTGATGGTGGTTGGACTCTAAAAAACTCAAGGGATCAATCCGAGAAGATTCCTAATCTTGTAAAAAATTGCTATTCATACATTTGATATCTTCTTTATAGTTACCTTTGACTTCAAATCTTCTATATTTTCGGTTCGTATTTGCAGTTGAGGGCTTTATAGCCTCATCCTTGAAACTCCAATTAGATGTCATGCTATGCGAAGTTTATGCTTATTTCTAGAGATATTTCACAATGCTTCTGAAGTATGGGAAAATTCATTTATTTGTCAATAACTTTGCTTTTCTTCTTATGATTGTGCTAGAAAATTATGGCATTGTTGTTCATTATGTTCTAGAGACTAGAAGGCTATCGGTAGTCCTTGCTAGCATGCACCAAGCCTGTTTATTGAATCCAATAGTAAACGGTGGCTATTCAAATTTAGAGCTAGCTTGTTATGGAATAAGCATGTATTACTTTCATTATTTTAAAATATTCTTTTTGCATATTTACCATTAATCATGTACTATCTAGAACATCAGATTCACCATATAACTTGCCATCAAAAAGAGATGAAAGCAAAAAAGGATACAGTGTTACTGTGCTTCCGTGCAGATTGTGTGCTATGCTAATAACTAGGAAGGGGGATCACAGATTGGAGGATTGTGAAGTTGTGAACCTTTCCAAGATCTGTCAGCAACTCTCTGATAGAGCCCATACTTTGTTTAAGCCTTAAGCATATGTTTCATCCCTGCAGGCTTTGGTTCATTTATACTATAGTGCAAACTTACAAAGGAAGTGACCCTTGAGCAAGTCTCTTACAGAATCCATACTTTGGATAAGCATACAACACCGCCAATAGGCTTTGTTTCATCTTCTGGCTATATCTAAAGATACGACTCCTTATTCTTGATTTCAGGCCTTTGTGCATCTTGTAGCATAACTACTTGCATTGAGGATTATGTTTGTACATTGTCCGATAGATATGATGATTCTAATTGTACTTTGCATATTGTTAGGCATTTCATATGCCACTTGCCTTCTCCTTTGACATAGAAAGGATGCCAAAGCATATCTCTTTCTTAATTTTTTTTTTGTTGGAAGTGCTTCCAGAAGACACCATGAGCGGTTGCACATCATAACCTGGACTTTCTTTGGCTTAGTTATCAGGTATCAGGGGTATCTGTTCCACCAAAATTCAATTGGACTTGGACTTGGCCTCACCCCTGTTTAATATGCCATTTGGGTGGGGCAAAGCACAATGAGAAGGAACCTTGTTCGACAGTTCAACTCTCCATCCACTTCACTGGTGTACCAAGGCCTTGATGGATGTTAATTTCTAGATTCCATATCTGATTATAATTCCTAGTAATTTTTATAACTCGAAAAAATTATTTCTGCAATTATTGAATAAAATACACTAGGATTTTTAACTCGGAAAAAGAAATAGCAGAAGCAAAATACAGGACATCTTTCACACAGAAAATTCTTCTCCAACTGATCTTGACTTTTAATTATTTGAACAGTGAGGCTCCCTTACTGGGAAATTGGCCTACAAAGAAAATTAGAAGAATTATTACAGCAAATAACCCTGGCAAATATGCCCCTGAGAAATCTAATTTGTAGAAGTGTTGTAGTATGTACAGCCCGCGCACAACCTCTCTTTCACACATGCGGCCTGCTAAAACTAAACCCGCATGGCATGTGTGACCTCGGCTCTCCTTGTATAGCCCCTGCAAAACTTCTGCGCAGAAATTGGTATGGCCTCCTTGCTGAAGAGCCTCCACTCAATCTCCTCTAGAATTTTCCTCTCACTGCTAAACATCTCTTTTCTCTTCAACTTCTCAATATATGTCAATTGTTATGTCTTTCTCCACTCCTTAGGCTTGCTTTTACAATTTCTCATTGAGTTAAATCTTGAACCCAAATGTCCAAAGTGATGAATGGCATTTGAGATTAACTATTGAAATTAAAACAAATTCACTCATGTAGTTACATTCCCTTAAATTTCCTAGCTCAATAGCCAACATTAATTAATTAACTTAATTAATGTGCTTTTCTGATGTTAGACTTAGGCTAAATCATAAAAACAACTTCCTCAATAGATTGAACAAGTTTCCTAGGGAAGCTTTGGGTGATTCATGCATGCTTGACACCTAACCAATGCAGAAATATATGTCTGCTACTACAAACATCAACAATGTGTTCTTTTATGATTTTTCTTTATTCATTTTTAACCTTAATTATGTATGATCCAAAACCTCAGACTCACTCACCCTATACCCTCCCATCAAAATGAAAAAAATACCCTCCAACCTCCTTCCAAAACGAAAAAAATGCTAAGAAAATGATATACTTGTTAAATTTTTGACCATGGTAAGAAGATTCTGCACTTATATAAGTTAACATAAACCTATGTAGCCTATAAACTAAAGATCTCAATCAAAATAACAATCTCTAAAGACATTAATGTACAAACACACACTGCTGGAAATTACAAAGAGCAAATACATAATGTGGAACACTCAATGGTGTATCTATCTTCTATTCTTTGAAAGAAAAATAGTTAAATTGCTGTAGCTCAAAACTAAAACTGGCCAACCAACACATTGGTGAGCTTATGTCTCTTTTATAGAACAAGAGACAAATGGAAGATACAATGTATTTGGTCACATGCATGAAGTGCCCAAAGTGTCTCAATCAAACCCTAACCCTAATTTACTCTGCTGGTGCACCCTCATGCACCATACATGGACAGAAGTAATTTTTATAACCTGAAAAAATTATTTCGGCAATTACTGAATAAAATACACTAGGATTTTTAACTCAGAAATGAAATAGCAGAAGCAAAATACAGGACATCTTTCACACAGAAAATTCTTCTCCAACTGATCTTGACTTTTAATTATTTGAACAGTGAGGCTCCCTTACTAGGAAATTGGCCTACAAAGAAAATTAGAAGAATTATTACAAAAAATAAACCTGGCAAATATGCCCCTGAGAAATCTAATTTGCAGAAGTGTGGTAGTATGTACAGCCTGCGCACAACCTCTCTTTCACACATGCGTCCTGCTGAAACTAAATCCGCA
Source organism: Pinus taeda (assembly GCA_000404065.3). Lineage (NCBI taxonomy): Eukaryota > Viridiplantae > Streptophyta > Pinopsida > Pinales > Pinaceae > Pinus > Pinus taeda. Next base: position 27,325 of record APFE030466927.1, on the reverse strand, counting down.
TGGCAAGTCTGACCTCGGCTCTCCTTGTATAGCCCCTGCAAAACTTCTGCTCAGAAATTAGTATGGCGTCCTTGCTGAAGAGCCTCCACTCAATCTCCTCTAGAATTTTCCTCTCACTACTGGACACCTCTTTTCTCTTCAGCTCCTAAGAAAATCACTCTCTCAATCTTCGTCAATTGTTATGTCTTTCTCCACTCCTTAGGCTTGCTTTTACAATTTCTCATTGAGCTAAATCCCTAACCCAAATGTCCAAAGTGATGAATGGAATTTGAGATTAACTATTGAGATTAAAACAAATTCACTAATGTAATTAAAATTACATTCCCTTAAATTTCCTAGCTCAATAGCCAACATTATTAATTAACTTAATTAATGTGCTTTTCTGCTAAATCATGAAAACAACTTCCTCAATAAATTGAGCAAGTTTCCTAGGGAAGCTTTAGACGATTCCTGCATGCTTGACACCTAGCCAACGCAGAAATATCTGTCCGCTGCTATAAACATCAACAATGTGTTCTTTTATGATTTTTCTTTATTCATTTTTAACCTTAATTATGCATGATCCAAAACCTCAGACTCACTCACCATATACCTTCCCTTCAAAAGGAAAACAACACCCTCCAACCTCCCTCCAAAAGGAAAAAAAATGTTAAAAGACTGATATACTTGTTAAAGTTTTGACCATGGTAGGTAGATTCTGCACTTATATAAGTTAACATAAACCTATGTAGCCTATAAACTAAAGATCTCAATCAAAATAACAATCTCTAAAGACATTAATGTACAAACACACACGACTGGAAATTACAAAGAGCAAATACACAATGTGGAACACTTAATGGTGTATCTATCTTCTATTTTGTGAAAGAAAAATAGTTAAATCGATGTAGCTCAAAACTAAAACTCGCCAACCAACACATTGGTGAGCTTATGTCTCTTTTATAGAACAAGAGAGAAATGGAAGATACAATGTATTTGGTCACATGCATGAAGTGCCCAAAGTGTCTCAATCAAACCCTAACCCTAATTTACTCTGCTGGTGCACCCTCATACATGGATAGAAGTGCTAGAAATAGTGTGCCCCAATTTGAGGATCTTTGTGGCATGCATGCATGCACATTTTTCCTTGGGATCTATACCTTCCTTGGGATATCCACACTACTCTAATAATAGATAATGCATGCAAGAATAAACTCTGAAATAGAAAAGCTAATTGAAGTGTTAAATTTGAACTACAATACATACCAATAGCTTATCACAAGTTGGTGCAAGTCAAACTCCCCAAACCCTAGCTAGGAAAAAAATGAGAAAGCTTTAGCCATGATCTAGGTCCGGGTTTGACAAAGGACCCTTCCAAGACCTTTTACTTTTGTGATGTGTTAAATTGCATTTTTAAAGGAACATAAATGAATATAGGTGGATGTTGTAAAAAAGAGGAACATGTCAATCATCAACAACATAAAAACATAAGCCGTTGATAACAGAGTTCGTCCAGGAGGTTTGTTGGGAGAAATTTGCTCGATATTTTGAAGTAGAGCTGAAAGAAGTTAAATTGAAAGAGGGCTACTATGTGATGGATCTCGTCAAAGCTGTTGATATGGTTGACGAGAACACTATTTGTGTGGCAGGGATTTTGGGTTCTACTTATAATGGCGAGTTCGGAAATGTCAAGCTGTTGAATGATCTCCTCCTATAGAAAAACAAGGAAATAGGGTGAGCTATCAGAGCTCCTTCGATTTACCTGCTCATTGAATAAGACTGACCAGGTTGAAAATTGTGACTGTGGTCATGATCGTTGACTGTGTCTGATGGTTGCAGGTGGGACACACCCATACATATGGACGTGACAAGTGGCAGATTTATTGCACCGTTCCTCTATCCTGATTTGGAATGGGATTTTCGGCTTCCATTGGTGAAGAGCATAAACGTGAGCGGGCACAAGTATGGACTCGTCTATGCCGGAATCAGATGGGTTATCTGGAGAGCAAAGCACGAGCTCCCAAAAGATCTTATCTTTCCCATGAACTATTTGGGGGTCGATCAACGCACCTTCACCCTCAACTTCTCCAAAGGTTAAATCAAATTTTCTTAGTCGATGATCAATGTATTTCATTTCAATTTATTAGGTCAATGGGATATTTGGATATTTCCCTTGGACAAAACATCTTTGAATTAAAGTCATGACCTTGTACCCTGTAGGGGCCAGCCAAATAATTGCTCAATATTACCAGCTCATACATCTGGGGTTCAAGGTTTGTTGTTGTCCATTGAACTTTTATTAGCTGTAATACCTTTGCCAAGTTTACAGGCAGTTGTTACACATTACGGGGATGATTGATTTCTAAGCATGAGGCTGTCAAAAGCCAACTTTGTATCCAGATTTACAAATGGATAAAGCTCGAAGATTTTTTAAGTTAAGGGAAGCTTTCTATTATTACTAGGTATTGTTTCCGTTAACAGGCTAGGCTGCATGCATGCCCGCTGTTATTATTAGAGCTTGATTTTTTCTAATTTAATTTCACAGCTGTATGAGTGGTAGAAAGTAGGGAACAAAACAAAACAACAGGGAAGCATAGCATAGCGCTCCTCACTTGATTCTTGTTATTCATTACATTGCATTGTAGTCCCGTTCATTGTGTGGATTTCGGCAGAGCCTTCGTTTGCATTCCATTCCATTTCATGGCATTGTTCAGATTATTTAGTCTCACCTTATATAATTCTTAAAATTTGTTGAATGCTCTTCATGCTACAAAGCCAAAGGTTGTGAACGTGTTGACTTTATCCCTTTTTTAACTTAAGGTAATTTTACGCTAAAAAGTGATGTAAATTCGTATAATTATTACATTCCATGATTTTGGCGGTTCCACGGTTTAAGCCACGCCCGTATCGTCATATTTGTTGGTTTAGATCTGTTTATTTTGAGTGTTGTGGTTAATTTATGGGTAATCAATTCAAAAGAGTGCGAGCTTATAAGAGCATTTTAGTAGCCCATATTTAAACTCGGGGTCCTCTTATACTGCCTAATAATTCACTTGGACCAACATCTCCTCTAGAGAAATTCAACAATTCTTATTTAATAATCCTATCGGCCTCTCTTTGTACCTTTTGGAACAATTCAAATTAACACTTAGGAGTGTCTTAACAATACAAATCATGTCTACAAATGCATTCCACTTAAACAATTGAGTATTTATATTTTTATTAATTTTTCATCAAGTTTTCTTAATTTTTAATGTTTATTTCTTTACATAAAGCCATTTTTCATTACATGAGACAAGAAACGTGAGATTTATTTCTTCATTATTGAAATACATTTCAGTTTCTTTGCCTTTACATATAAACCACTCTTCAATATTTTCACTTTGAACGAGCATACAAAGTGGATCCATTTAACAAATTTGTGTGGACAACTTTCTTTCTTCTTGGGAGAGTATTTGGATTTTTCTCTATGTATGTGCATAATTCTTTCCAAAGGCAATTTATTTGTGTAATTGGCTTGCTTCTCCCTCCCTAAGTATTCAATCTGGTTGGGTAGAGAAACATTGTCAAATGGTAGGGGATACTCATGGTGGTTATTGCCTTGGTCACTAGAAAGCTTTGTAGATGCTTGGCCATCTATAGAGGTTTCTTAATTTTGGGTAATTAACTTACTCTAAAATGAAATAAGACTTCAATGCGTTCAGTGTAATATAGATATAAACAAAACATCTAAAGAAAAGTAATTGCACAATAATCCAGTCCAAGAAAACGAGGTTTTCCACAAACCAATTAAGCCTTTCAACCTTTTCGGCTTATTTGCTTATATCAAACATTTGTGCAAGGTTTCAACCAATTAACATTTCATTGAGTATATATCTACAAATCAGTGATTTTAATATCAACTCCCACAAAGCAATTCTATACCTGCTCTTCAAATTCCTGTGAAGCTATTGAAAGCAAAACCAATGAATTATCAATATAATTTTACCATAATAAAAAAACAATTAGAAGACGTTTAGCCAGCTCAAATTGCTCATCTGTTAGACTTGAACCAACATCTCTTCTAGAGAAATTCAACAATTCTAATTTAATAATCCTATCGGCGTCTCTTTGTACCTTTTGGGACAATTGCTAGTTTTAATAGTCATGAGTTATTAGTAAATTATAAATTAATGAAAAAAATATGTTAATAATATAAGTGAAAAGTTAATAGTAAATTATAGATTAATGAACAAAATACATTAATAATATAAGTGAGATACCTTAATTTGGATAACAAGGAAAGTAAAGTTCTTTTTCTATATTTAATAAGTTAATTTGGATAACAAGGAAATTAAAGTTTTTTTCTTATATTTAATAAGTAATACATTTTGGAATTTTGAGTCTTTTGCAAATGCATTATGTGTAAGTGTAACCTAATAGCATATATAAATATGTATGAAAATTTTATTTGGAATAATAAATATGTAGAGTTGTGTAGGAAAAAAAATACATTGACATGACATGATAAATATTTAAGGATAGAGTCATTTACAATAAAATTTGCTTATGTAATCAATTATTGTGGTTTGGAATGTTTTTTTTTTAATTGTGATCAATATTTAATTTTTGTATTCATTTTACCATGTTCTTATTTTATTTTTTTTCAATTAACAATGATCATATTTATTTAAAAAAATGCAGGTTAGTGAGTGAAAGAATTCCCAACCACCTAAAATATATACAAGTCTTTATTGGTGGTTTCATGGAAGTAATCATATATCTTCAACAAAGAAGATAAAACAACACAATAATGGAGCATAAATCATAGAAGTCATATTAAGAGGCATGCACTTACCACAAATTTTGATTATCTACTATATTACCTTTGTTTGATTCCAAGATCATGACTATATATGAAGGGAACATATATATACTAGCCTACATGTATCTTAACTCCTGATCTACCAAGCACTCAGAGGGATCAAATCTCTTGAGATACAAACACCTTTTAAATTGAAAAGAGATTTGATCACTCTCTACACTCGGTAGATCTGGAGTTAAAATGGATCTAAGCTAATATATTATATATATATATATATATATATTATATATATATATATAATAATATATATAATATATATATATATATCTTTATATATATATATTATATATATTAATATATATATATATAGTTAGATTGAAACATTTTTCTTAATATGGGTGTAGACTCCAGTGATGCTATGTAGCTAAAGCTATTAGCATTCTACTAATATTTAACTTAGCTATAGGAGCAATGGTCTCCTCATAATCAATTCCTTCTTTCTGTGAGTAACCTTTAGCTACCAACCTAGCTAACCATTTACAACCTATAGGTTCTTTCCCTTCTGGTAGTTCAACTAAATCCTAGGTTTTGTTTTTTATTATTGACTGATATTCTTCTTTCATGGTTGCCCTCCATACATCATACTAACTTGCTTCATTATAATTTAAGGACTCAACAACATTAAAAATGCTGGTCATAAAAGCATAGTCTCTATACCTTGTTGGTAGTTGAGTCTTCCCACCTGATCTCCTTGGTGGCAAACTTGCCTCAAATATGTCTTTCTCACTCCTTAGTGGACTTAGATTGTTGACTGTACCTTCATCACTTGATTCTTCTTTTTTCTATTGTTGTTGCTGTTGTTGCACATGGTTGTCTTTAATTTCCTCATTGTTGTCTTTAATCAACAAAAGCATGTGCCACTCCTCATAGCCTTTGTCTATGTTCCTTTCATCAACATGCCCATAGAATATAACATATATACTCACAAACACCTTGTGAGTAGATGGATTAAACAAATTATATGCTTTAAACTCAGAACAATACCCTATAAATATGCATTTTACGGCTTTATCCTCCCTAGGAATATGTGCAAAATATTTTGATCCAAATACTGTTAAATGACTAACTACGGGCTTAAAACCATATAAAGCCTCAAATGGAGTCTTCAGATCAAGTTTTTTTTGTTGGACTCCTATTCTTTAAATATACTATAGTATTAATAGCTTATGCCCAAAAAACATTAGATAGGTTCTTACCTTTCAACATGCTGCATGCACACTCCACCAGAGCTTTGTTCTTCCTCTTTGCAACCTCGTTTTGCTGTGGAGTGTGGGGTATTGTAAACTGTTGAATTATTCCATGGTCCCTGCAATATTTGATGAAGTTTCCCAGCTTGTATTCTCCCCCTTGATCTGAGCAGAGAATTTTAATGACCTTCCATATCTATTTTTCAATCATACTTCTAAATTCTTTAAAATATTCATATGTATGACTTTTCTTGCTGAGAAAATATACCTAGGTATATCTTGTGCAATCATCAACAAATAATAAAAAATAATAAGCTCGTCGTAATGACCTTGTCTGCATCAGTCTGCATATATCAGTGTGCACAAGTTCGAGTATATATCTCTTTCTTCTGTTTAAACTTTAGGGAAATTCATCCCTATGCATATTTCCAAGTGCACATCCTTCACAATCAACATGTGCATTTTTTAAAACAGGGAGTCCATTAACCATACCTTGTTTTTGTAGCAGCAATAAGTCAAGAAGATTTGACGCCAAAGATTCTCTGTTGTCATCGTTTTTGAAGTCAAAGCTTGGTGTGGCATGTTTGTAACATTCAACTTGTACAGACCTCCAACTTGTATTCCAGATGCAACCAATTTCTGTTCGTCCATCATATCCTTGATGACACAAAAGGTTTTAAAAAACTCTGCCTTCATGTTCTGATCTGCAATCATAGAGACATAATTCAAATTCTTCTTAATTCTTGATACATACATCACATTCTAGATGCATATGATATTTCCTTCAGGTAATATCACAGGAATGTCTTCATACCCTTTGATCTAGTAGGCTCTTTCATCACCAAGGTAGATATTAGGACCACTATTGGTTTCTTTAAAACTTTCAAACCAGTGCTTGTTACCTGTCATGTGAGTGGATTCTCCAGAATCTACAAACCAGGTTTTGACCTCATCAAATTCAGTAGAAAGAGCATATTCAGACACAAACAATTTGAGTTCATGATTCTAATATTCGTTATCAAAGTGCCCTCTATGTTTCTTCTGTATGTGTCTAGCCTCATCAACCTTCTTTTTATAACAATATTTAGCAATGTGGCCATATTTACCATAGTGAAAACATTTGATTCCTAAATCAATTTTGGTCAAAGACATACCTTGAAGTGGCTTTCTCTGGGGTATACCACCACATTTCTGTCTTGCTCCCGGTTTCCCTCTGAAAGGATTTTTCTTTTCCATCAATGCAAGAACTGCATTCTGAGGCTTAAGATTCATCTACCTCTATTCTTCTTGCATCAAGATACTTGTCAATTCTTCAAAGGTGGGGGCTTTATCCCTTGCGTTCAGCCTTGTAATAAACATGTTATAATCATCAGTCATGCCATTCATGGTAATCGTGACAAGATCAATGTTCGACACTTTCTCCCCTATATCGCCTTGCTTGTCTCTCAGCTCTTTGGTCTCAGAGATGAATGCAACAATTGATTCATTCTCCTCCACTCAGATGGAGAGAATCTTAATCTTTAGGAACAATAAGTGAATGGAGAGAATCTTACTCTTCAGGAACAATAAGCGATTTGTATTCTTTATCTCATACATATCCCAAAGAGTCAACCAAATATCATTTGCATATTTACACTCTCTGATGTGAGGGATGATGCAGTCTTTCATTGACAATTACAACAACACTTTCGCTTTGTTCTCCCTCTTCTCCCAATCCCGAAGTGTTGTAGTTGTTCCACCTCCGGTTATAGTCGGCTTCACTTCATCCGCATTTGCAATCGCCCATGCACTTTGCCCCTCAAGCAGTGTCTGCAATTTGAATTTCTAGTTTGAATAATTCTACCAATCGAGCTTATTTCTCTCATTCAAGTACGCTTATGCCATATGATTATTCAGTGTGACCGGATAAATCTATGGATTTACCTCAAGATCCCCAATCTCCAACAGTCGATCTGGCCAACAGTAAAAATTACACAAGTGATCTATAAAAAAACAGGAAAAACATACCAATGGGGTCAATATCTGAGGCGATCTCCAAGACTCGAATCCGATCTGATCTCCAACAATATCTCAACTGCAATCTCCCAAACGATCTCCATGATCTTGTCACGTACGATGTACAGAGACCCAAATCTGAGTCGATCCACGCGATCCACAATCAACACGACTGATCTAGAACACAATCCACTATGACAGATCCAGCCAATCAACACTCATCTGCACTAGCGCAGGTTTTTTGTATCAGACCCACACTTTTTCCCTGCATTGTCAAATATCGCTCTAAGTTTTTGACCCCTAATTCTGCGTTGCTCCCTTCTTTAGCGAGCATGGGAAAGAGGGGAAAAAACCCTGTGATGCTACAATTATGCACAAGAGAAAAAAGCCCCACCTCTCTTTAGCCACCAAGGCTAGCCACAATGACTCTCGATTTAATCAGCCACCAAGGCTCCATTGATGCCACTAAGGTTCTCGATTCTGCCACTAAGGCATTCCAACCACTAAGGCTCTCAATTTTGCCACTAAGGCACTCCAGCCACTAAGGCTCTCGATTATGCCACTAAGGCACTCAATTTAGCCACTGAGGCTCACCATCTTTGATACCATGTTAAAAAATTGGAGCTTAAACTTATAATCTGAAACTAGCAACTTACAGGTGAGCACGCTGCACCCGGAAACTTCCCAAGCACATAATGCTCTATTCAATTAATCATTAAATCATAAATATATAAGTTTACATCATTTTAGGGAGATTAGAACTGACTTCTAGAAAATAGGAACTAATCCTAATCTAGGACATATGTACAACGGAGAAATAGACTCTCTCCAATAATACAATATTCTCCATTATTTTCAACTATAAGAACCATGGATATTCCTAGCAAAAAAATGTGAAAATTTAGGTTTTTTTTTTTTTTTTTTCATTTACTTTATCCTCCTTTAAAGTTGATATAAAATTAATTATTTCACATGGTCATTGAAATATTTTATTTTAGAAAGTGAGAGTGAATTTGTTTTACCATGTTTCCTTAATGTTTCTTTCACTCCGAGTTGTGATATCCATAGCATATCAAAAGTGAAATATTTTCACAACATCCCCCGCATTCTGGGTTATAATACTTTTAAAATTATTTGAATATGTATATTAATTTCTACATTATTATTATAGTTCATATTTCTTTTTATTTTAGATAATATTTTTTTATTTTTATTTTAAAAGACTCCAGGTTGAGCAATGACAAAATCACACATGGACCTCATACTACATTGTCCACATTAAAACGATTTTTTTGCTATTAATATGTTTTTGAGTGTGCATCAATATTGAATGGCGAGGCGGCCATGAACTAAACTGAACCGCATTTCCTAAAAACCCGACGACTTTTGAAAGCTACAAACCAGGAGATCGAGAACCAGATCGAAATGACAGAGGAGGAAGGGGGGGAGAGATCCCCTCCTACCGAGACGCAGTGGCAGGGGATTCCTGCCATAATACAAGTAATCTGAAACAAGCAGGAGATATAAACAAAATTTCAGAACCTGTCCTTGGGGTGAGATGGCAGGCAGGCAGCAGAGGTAAATGTTTACCATGTGCGACGGAGAAACCAAGATTCATCATTTCGATGAAAAAACTGGAGCGATACAGAATTTACATGAAAGACCACACACTAAAATGTAAGTTCATCGGAGTATGACCGATAGAAAAGGACCTCACCAAATGGATTCAACAAAAATGGCAGCCTCGAGGTCATATCGAGCTCAAGCTGGGAGTTAGAGGCTTCTTCATGGTAATATTCTCGAACTTGCAAGACAAAGAAAAAGTATTTGAAAATGGTCCTTACTTGCATTATAATGTTGGATTTTTTATGAGATATTGGGAAGAATGCTATGACCCAGACAAGGAAAAATTCCTAGTAGCCCTGGTTTGGGTTAGGTTATTTGGTCTCCCAATGGATTTCTAGGACCCAAAAATACTGGAGGGCATAGGAAACATGGTAGGCAGATTTGTCAAAATAACAGAAATGACAAAAAAAGGAAGATATACCCCATATGCGAGAATATGTGTATACATGAACATAGTTGAACCTATCCCAGACTTAGTGGAACTAGAATACCATGAAGAGTTATGGCAACAAACTTTAGACTATGAAAACATCCCATTCAGATGCAGAAGATGTCATGAGTATGGTCACCTATTTAAGGAGTGCCCAATGAACCTAGAAGAGGGAGAAAACATGAACAAACAATAGAGGAAAAATCAAGAAGATAAGGAAGGGTTTCAAGAAGTGAAAAGCAAGATAAGACAAGCAAGAGAGAACACCAATGGGGGAAAAAAGAATATCAAGCTCAGCCGAGCAGAACAAATAGCTTTGAAGCACTACAGGGAGAAGAAGAAGAAGACAATGAGGTCCAAACTATGGACTATCAGGAAAAAGGAAAGGAAAGCAATTCGAGTCAAGGCAAGCTAAACCCCAAGAGGAAAACCCAAAGAGAGGCGACAAAGAAGGAGGAGAAGGAAGACAGAGAGAAGATGGAAAACACCACAATGGAAATTGATACAAGTAAGGGAGAATAATTAAGCATGGAAGAAGAGGTGTTAAGGAATCTGTTAAATGAATGGAGACAACTATATGAAATATTCATTCCAGAAGGCCAAAAAAGATTATACAGAGAAACATTCCAGCAGTATCAAGCTAAGCAAGGGCAGGAACAGGTGGAGATGGTAGAACAACTGGGGATGCATCAGGAAAAGGGGCCGAAGAAACCTATAGGAATCTATACAGATTATGGGAGAAATGTTGGTGAATACAGGGAGGGCGGTATCACTATTAGAAATATACCAACAAATAAACAAAGTAACCCAATGATAATTACATCTTGGAATATAAGAGGCCTCAACAGTAGAGGCAAGCAGAGACATTTAACTAAGAGACTAAGAAAAGAAAAACCTCAACTCATGCTGCTACAAGAAACAAAAATTACAGGAGGGAGAATGGAAGATACACTAAGTAAAATAAAACCAAGGTATGAAAGCATGACCATCAATGCGAGAGGTAGCATGGGAGGTATAGCAATATTGTGGAAACCAGCAGAGATCACAGTGGACTACTAGGTAGGTATGAAGAGAATCCTCATGTGGCGGTTCCGCCTAATAGGAAACAGAGAATGGTTCCTAGTCTCTATAGTATATGGCCCTCACATTCCAGTGGAAAAAGAAAATTTCTTCCAACAAATAAAGAAGCTTAGACAGCTCCATAAAGGAAAACTTTGGCTGGTAGCATGGGACTTCAATTTGATAACATCAATAGAGGATAAAAGAGGGGGATTGCAAAGAGAAGAGCCGGAAATGGAGAAATTCAAAGATCTACATGAAGAACTAAAATTGGTGGACATCTCAACTATAAACGGAAAATATATGTGGAACAACAGAAGGGGAGGGAGCAGATAGATAGCCTCTTGATTGGACATATTCTTGGAAACAGAACACTTCATTGGAAAAGACTTATTCTATGAAGCATCAATTCTTCCATGTCTAGGGTTGGATCACTGGCCTATTAAACTCGAAGTATAAATGAATCAAGGAAACCAAAATAGACACTTTAGGTTTGGGGCATTTTGGTTAAGAGAACCGACCCTAATAGAAAAAATGAAGGAATGGTGGAATGAGAATGAGATAGTAGGGAGAAATCTGATGCATACCTTTAAACTTAGAGTAAAATATCTAAAAGGAAAAATAAAGAAATGGAATAAGGAAGAATTCAGCAACATACAAAAGGAACAGGAGTTAATCCAAACCAAGATGAAGAAAGTAAAACAACAAATAATCAATGAAGGTAGAAGTGAAGGGCTAGCAGAGGAGGAAGGGAAGCTGATTAATAAATTGGAAGAAGGAAGACAACAAGAAGAGATCCTATGGAAACAGAAATCAAGAATTCATTGGTTAAAGGAAGGAGAAAGAAACACAAGTTTTTTCCACAAAGCATGATCTACCATAGGCAGTAGAACATGATCTTCTCCTTAATGGATCAGAAAGGCAATCGTCTCACCCAAAAGGAAGAAATGGAAAATTTGTTAGTACAGCACTTCAAAGGGCTCTAGACAGAACCAAACATAAGAAGGGAGGAGAATATAAACAAAATCACACAGCACATCCCCAACCTAGTGAGCAGAGACCGGAACAATGCCCTATTAAGAGAAATATCCAAATAAGAGGTAGAAGATGTAATTAGGAATATGGCGAGGAATAAAGCACTAGGGCCAGATGGATTCACAACCGATTTCTTCCAGACGACATGGCGATTCCTAGGCGAGGACATAGCAAAATTAGTGGAGGAGTCCAGGAGTACCAAAAGAATGCACCCAACCCTGAATTCCACATTTCTAGATCTAATCCCGAAGATGGAGCATTCAGAAGAACCGCAAGGGTTCCGACCAATAACACTCGGTAATATCATATACAAAATTATGGCTACAATTATGGTAAACCGTTTAAAACCTATACTACCTGGGTTGATATCTCAGGAACAGATAGGGTTTGTCAAAGGAAGACAAATAACAGATGGCATAGTGGTGGCACAAGAGGCAATTCACTCATTAAATAAATAAAAAACCAAAGGAATGATGGTTAAATTAGACTTGGCAAAAGCCTATGATCGCCTGAATTGGGTTATCTACAATGAATATTGAAGGCATTTGGCTTTGATGCAAGCTGGATAAGCTGGATAATGTCGATGGTAACAACCCCAATTCTGTCAATTATGCTCAACGGATCTCCCATAGAGGCATTTAATGCAACCCGAGGGCTCAGGCAAGGTTACCCGCTTTCCCCTTTCTTGTTTATCCTATCAGTGGAAGGCCTTTGAAGGTACATAAAGGAGAAAGTTAGAAGTGAACAATATATTGGACTTAGACTATGGGGGAATGACCTATCATTAACTCACCAACAATCTGTAGATGACATAATGATGTTTGGACAGGTATCGCTCAAGGAAGCTAGGAAAATTATGGAAATTCTCACAGAATTCACTAGTGCTTTAGGGATGGAGATAAACAAAGATAAGTCTAATATATTTTTCTTCAACACAACAACACCCTCACAAGCCTTCTTAGCAAGAGTAATGGGATTCAGAATAGGAAATTTCCCCTTGAAATACTTAGGCGTTCAGCTAAATGATCAGCAGAATAGAGTGGCCAACTGGAAACCCCTGTTGGGGAAAATCCAAAGAAAGATGCAGAACTGGACATTCAGAACATTGAATATGCCAAGTCATGTAATATGACTAAGATCAATATTACAATCTATCCTGATATACCAACTCACTAGTCAAGCGACTCCCAAAACAGTATGCTAAAAGATGATAGATATCTTCAAAAAGTTTTTATGGCAAGGGCCTAGAATGGGAAAAATAATGGGCACTTCTATCATGGAACTGGCTCAGTAAACCCCTAAAATAAGGAGGCTGAGGACTCTGAGATTCCTATATACTGAATCAAGTTATGGGAACAATGTTATGGTGGAGATGGATCCAGGGAGGGGTAGACCTATTGTTGGGCATGGAATCCCCCCACAGCAGGTTTTGGGGCTCAAAGTCCAAGTTTTGGTCATAGGTTTTGTAAGACTCCGCGAATTGTGGGCGCGAAGCGCGAAATATAGGATGAGTCATAGGGTTGTCCACCTTAAAATATTGTAATGTAATGTAAAGTCATGTTGGCCTACCAATGTATAAATAGAGCAAGGCTCTAAGTGTAAAGAGGAGGAATAAGAAAGAAGAATAGGAATGGTTCAAGAATATAAGAAGAGTCTAAGTGTATTGGGTTGTAGTGGTAGGACGAGGCTCTGCAGCTGAGTGTGCAAAGGCCTAGTAGACTCCGCAACTGAGTGCGTGGACCCCTGCAACTGAGTGCACAGAGGCATAGTAGAGTCCTCAGTTGAGTGTGCAGACCCCTGCAGCTAAGTGCACAGGGTGGTGTCGAGACTGCAATCAGGATTGAAGAATAATAAAGAGAAGTTGATTCTTATCTTTGTGTATTTGATGTGCATTACCTTCTTTACGTTTATACTATTTTATTTACTGGGCGCACTAATATGATTGTTGAATATGTTGTAATAATCATTAGTCTTACCTAAACAAGTTAAGTAATCGGATAATAACAGATTAAATAACAAGGGACTTGGGTATTATACAGGTTGCGCCCCGAGTAGGGCTGCACGGAAGCAGCATCGCAGGTTGCGAAGGATAGACAGTGCACATAGCAACAGGTCATATCATGGACTTCCAGAAGCTCATCAGACACCCCCAGGGTGCGGAAACCTAGTTCTGGCACCCTCCCATACTACTTCGGGTGAGACCTCAGTCTGCACTCCGCGGACTGTTGCCGAAAGGTCCGGTAGTACTGAGAATTGCTTGGCTAAATCACCTCTAAACCTGGGTCAGGCCCATACAAGCCAACAAATGGTTCTGTTTCTAGGACCAGGATCTACATAAGGGATGTCTGATGTTGTACCACTAGAACCCAACAAACAAAGAAATTGAAGAGTGGTTGGACAAGAAGATTCACGAGTTCGTGACACAGGAAAATAGAACTCCGCGAGTATCTAAGGAACAGTGGTTGGAATGCTACTTGTATACAGAAATACACGAGATTTTCTTTGCATCCTTTCCTTTTGAACTGTACGAGTGGATTGCGAAGTTAGAAAACAGTCAGGGAAGGTGTAGGTTCGACAAACCAATAGTGTGGACTTTGGAATTAGTGTGCAGACTAGAAGCGTCAGAAGATAAGATCGCATGAGCTGTGGACCATTGGCTCGACTGGATAATAGGAGGATTTATCACTGAGTTTGTGGTAGACACATCCATCAATGACAGTGAGGTAGAGCGACGTTTCCTCAAGGGACCATGAGGTAAGTTTATTAAATCTTTTAACACTTGGATTAAAATGCTATTGTGTGAAAAGCGGGTTATTAGAAAAAATTAATGTTTGGGACTACATGGAGCAGGAATATCTATAGAAGCGGAAGTAGTGAAGGATTAGAAACCAGTCCCTTAATTTCACCCTCATGGGAGAGCGAGGAAGAGTTTGCGAAGGTTTCTCCAAGAAGTGCGGTCAGTTTGATAAGACAACGAGTTCCGCGTCTACCGCCACCCATTTCACCCTCCTCACCTCCATCTCCATCCACTCCCCCTCTGCCACCACCATAGTTTAGTATGGTGAGTGCAATCAAATTACCGGTATTCAGAGGAGTAGGGAATGAAGATCCAAACCAATTTTGATTCGTGGTAAGAGCAGTATGGGAAGCACAAGATGTCGCGAATGACAATATTAAGAAGGCTACGCTGGTGAGCACACTACAGGATCAAGAATTAACATGGTATATCAAGCATTCTAATGACCACCCAAATGCAGGAATCGCAGAGATCCAGGCCATGCTGAACAAGGAATTTAGCAGACCAAAGTCATAAACAGAATCAATCATCGGGTTTAAAGAGATCATGATGCTATCAGGCGAGAAACCCTGGGATATGGATCAAAGGCTGAAGAGTACGATTCATGAAGCTAATATGATGTTGATGAATGGACAACATCGTGCATGGTTTGTAGCATCTTTGACACCATACTTAAGGACAACGCTGTCATAGTAAAAACTTTCCACCCAAGCCGAAGCATTGGAAATGGCAATGAGATTACATGAGACCCTTATACAAGATCCTCGGTTGGGAGTCCAAAAAATCCATGTGCAACTACAAAATCTGTGTCTAGAAATGCAGAGTTTGAAATAGGACAGGACACCTCGGCCGAAGCTGCATGAGGAAGTATGGTGCATAAAATGCAAAGGCTAGGGGCACGACAAAGATTACTGTCCAGAGTTCACGAACTACTTGGCAAGAGGAGGGTCGATGCCATTGAGATTGGAGGCACAGGCAAGGCCGAGCACGACACTACATTATGGTGCACGATCTATCAGATAGGAGTAAAACATACTACGTATAATTTTCATCTGTTGTAGAAGTATACGCAGAAGTCCCAACAATTGTTTTGTAATTTCTACAAGTCGAGGATGAGGCAGAATGGGACCAGGAAGGGGTCACGAACAACTAATTTGTTACAATTGTGGAGGGCCAGGGCACTATGCCTACGATTGTACTAACCCGACAAGGATATCATGCTTGTATTGTACTTATTTTGATCATGAGGCAGAAGACTGCCCTTTGTTGATTGCAAACATATGTGAAAAATGGGTGCTCAAACCCCCTCTGACTTAGAATTTACAAATGATGAGGTTTGAGCCGCGTGAAGAAGACCTGACTATAAACATGATGCCCAGGAGCGGTATGACCACAAGAGATAATAAGGGGAAGTAGCCAGAAGAAAGTGTGTGGGTTCACAAGGCAGCTACAAAGGAACCTGAGTTTGATTTAGAACGCATGAAGGAGACATTCATGGAAGCTAAGAAGAGCTTCACGGAGGCCTCCACTTTAGGTAGTAAGGATCAACTAGAACCAGGAATGGATCCTTCATTGCTCACTACCTTTCTGGAGACATGCATGAAATTCCTGCGTGACAACAAGGCAGTCAAAGGACTACAAGAACTTATCACTAGATTTGTGGGGTCAAGAGAACCAAGCGTGGTCCAAAAACTGGGGAAGCATGCATTGTGCACCGGAAGGGAAATGAGGTTGACTGCGTAGATCGACGAGTATGAAATGGATAAAGTAATCCTAGATCTAGGTTTGGATGCGAATTTACTACCAAAGCAAACATGGGAACGCATGGGTAGATCCACGTTACAATGGTCCCCTATTCAGTTACGAATGGCGAACCAATAGAAGATTTTGCCCATGGGAAGATTGCAAGGGGTAACTGTAGATATTGAAGGGGCGAGCGCACAGGCATATTTTGAAGTGATAAAGATTGTCGATGACAGTAATCCTATCCCACGCTACTAGGAATAGACTGGGCCACCGATATGAGCAGCGTCATAATTCTAAAGAAGTGCAAAATGATCTTCGAGAAAAAGTCACTATGCATAGTAGTACCACTGGATCTAGCCAAAGGAACGCGATACACTAAACAGATGCGTGATGACAATAGTGATGATGATCTCAATTGTATTTATAAGATAACTGCGCGAGAGCAGGATTGGGTGAATCCAACTACAAATGGGAGAATTTCGTGGGAGCGCAAAATCTCCTACACTTTGGATTCAGACGAAGAAGTAGAACGATGGCAGAATCAGCTGCACGAAGTAACAACTCTTAATTGCAACATGATGGTTAGGTCACTATGTTGCGTGACAACAGAGGTAAGGGAGCTGCCAACATATGATGGATTATCAGTGGTGGATGAATTTCTGAGCAAATTTGAAAGCACAGTACTAGAACAATAGTGGTTCGATGCGCTGAAGTGGGCACTGCGCGCAATGCCTGCACGATGGTGGGGTACGCACCAAGGAAATTTTGAGGACTGGCATAGATGCAGAAGGATGATGCGCCTACGATTTGGGAAACCACAACTACGGCTAGTAGACAAATATGACGGACGAGATGATCCATGCACGCACCTCACGAAATGGACCAAGGTCTATGCAGAAGAGCCATAACCTAAATGGGTACATTTATTCTACCATACCTTGGATGTCATACCCATGAACTGGTATACTGAGACAGAGCTCCACCATGGAACGGGTGAATGGGATGTCTTACGCGAAGGATTTTTGTTAACATTCACGTTTGAAGACCGTTGGTCGAATACTGTTGACGATGCACTGTAAGTAGTAAAATCCGTTATCTTCAAAATACCACAAGAGCCAATAGAAGTACTTCAGCCAACATGGGCGACATAGTTAAGCAGCACCCTAGAGTGTTATAACATGCATGTTGAGGAGGATGATGACGACCCACGAAATATTAATATTCCAGAAACAAAAGGCTGTCGTGAAGTTCGCGGACCATCAATTGAGGATCTCGACATCACTGCTCCGCTAAAAAAAAAGCAGGTAAAAATTGGAACAGAAGCGAAGCCAAAGTACACGATGCTGGGGGACTATTGAGATGATGCTACTATGGATGAGGTCACTGAGTTACTATGTGAATACCAAGACTTGTTTCCAACCAAAATGACGGACTTAAAAGGGATAATTGGTGACTTAGGAATGATGAAGATCACGTTGAAACCAGATGCGAAGCCAGTTAAGCAGTGGCCTTACCGCTTGAATCCGAAGTATAAAGAGAAGGTCTGTGACAAATTGGAAAAAATGCTCGCAACTGAAATTATTGAACTAATAGAAGAATCCGACTAGGTGAGTCCTATGGTAGTACAGGAGAAAAAACAGAAAGGAGAAATAAGAATATGCATGGACATGTGGTCTGCAAACAAGTCCTAATGGTGGACCCTGCGAATATTGTCGTTACTCTGAATTTGGAAGCACTGCGAAGTGTTAAACAATTGCGTGCTACTTTGGGGTACACTGGATACTATAGGAAGTTCATCAAAGTTATGCCCAGATAACAGCTCCGACGGAAAAGCTATTGAAAAAGGATGCTACATATTGTTGGAATGATGACTGCATGAAGAGTTTGGATGTCTTGAAGGGGAAACTGGCCTCCGCTCCAATCCTAGTCTTCCCAAAATGGGATGTGTAATTTCATGTACATGTTGATGTGTCGTGTAATGCACTGGGAGCCGTACTCACACAGGAAGGCACAGAGGGCGTAGATCACCCGATCGTGTTCGCAATTCAGAGACTGTCCAAAGCATAAAAGAACTACTCTACCACTGAGCACGAAGGGTTGGAAATGGTGTACACACTCCAAAAATACTGACACTATTTATTGTTGGGTTGTGTTATATTCTTTCCACGACTAGCCCACATAGTTAACGGGGGGGTTAGAAGGGGGGTGGAGCCCCCTCTTCATTGCACTGATTGTGTAGCAGGGGGAGTCATAGGGGGTTTAAGGGGTATAGGTAACCCCATTGTATGGGGTCCAGGGTAACTCCCAGGAAAATTTTGGTTTTGGAACCTATGTTAGGTTGGGCGAACCCACCTATGGTTTTGTGCATGATTTTCGCACATGTTTTTGGATGCGATGATTTTCGGTCCATGGTTTTGGACGCGATGGTTTTCGATCCATGGTTTTGGATGCAATTGTTTTTGATCCATGGTATTGGAGGCTTCTACATGCATAAATATGTACTATAACATTGAAAGGAAAATAATGAAAAATCAAGTTGGTAGTCCCAGTTTTGGGATCCAGGGGAAAATCTCAGTGTCTATGTGTTTTATGTATTATTCTCTCGCATTGTTTATTTTCTATGTTTTATAATTCATATGCAGGTAATTTATATACATGGTTAAAACCTACATTTGGTATCAGAGTTGTTTTGGCTTCAAGGGGACGCCTTTGTTGCTGAAGGGTTTCACTTGGACCTGTGGTAGACCTTGTTTAGTGGGAGATTTGTGAGATCGATTTTGGTGGTGAAAGAAGATGGCGAGCAGTGGAAAGATAAAGATCGAGAAATTTAATGGTCAGAGTTTTGAGTTGTGGAAACTCAAGATGGAGGAT
>APFE030466919.1:0-14080 GCA_000404065.3 Pinus taeda | reverse complement strand
TATTTGTTCGCTTTTGCTATGCAGGTATTCTCGGCGCTAATGGAGGAAGTCACCACGAACAAGAACTTTCAATTCCACTGGAAGTTCCAGAAGGAACGAATCTCTCATCTTTGCTTTGCAGATGATTTGCTCATATTGTGTAGAGGAGAGGAGGGTGGACAATGTATGGGTAGCAACACTACCTAAGGATATCATAGACTTAGGAGGCAGGAAAGCATTATTCTCAAATATGAGTTGATGTTTCAGCAAGAGCAGATTGATAGTCTTATTAAGATGAATCAGGATCAGGATCAGATGAAATAAGAGCAGATTGATAGTCTAGCTAAGCTAACTGAGGAGCAACATTATCAGATTAATAGGTTGATTGAGATGAATCAGCGCAGAATCAGGAGTTTGTAGGAGCAGATTGCCTCGTCTGATTAAGATGAAATCAGGAGCTGCTTGGATGCGGATTGCCTCGTTTGAGTCTAAACGGAGCTGAAGGCACAGTCAGGAGCCCTATGAAAAGACCTCCTCAGTTCAAGCACCCTACACATGGTTCTAAGGTGAAGTCTGATAAGAAACTACAAAGGGAGCAGCGCCGTAGGGATAAACATTCTAAGAAGGTGGATAAGCCGCCTCCGTAAGTAGCTTGGTTTCTAGATACGGCGTAGTTAGTTATATATGAAGAGCAATGTGTAGTTGGCTTCATATAGAGATTCAGATGCTGCCGTAATGAACATAAATAATGAGAGTGATTTCCTAGCTAGAGAGAGAAAGAAAGAACCAGTCATTGTTACTGGTGGTAAGTTATATATGAGCATAATGGATGCGCAAGCAGGGCTGACTGTTTAGGCCGCCATCGCTGCCATCGCTGTCCCCCCCCCCCCCGCCATCGAGAGGGTGATAAGCGAACTCTCGACTAAAAGGCCGCCATCGCCGCCATCGAGAGGGAGAGGTATTATTTTCCCGTCTTAAGAGCCTGTCTTAAGAGGTATTATAAGCCTGTCAGAGGTATTATGAGATAGTAAGAGCCGGTATTATGAACCAGAATTCATAGGTATTATGAGCCTGTCTTGCTCTATGGAAAAGTCAAGAGGTGGGGAAGGGTCTTCGCTAAGTGTTACGTGAGAAGGGTCTTCGTTAAGTGTTACGATTGAGAGAGTTACCCGCTCTAATCTAAGGAATAATGAACACGCCAACGGATGTTCAAGGACTGAACACGCCAACGGGTGTTCTCGGGGGGCTAGGTTACTGCCTGGGTTTTCTCTCTTTATGGAAGGAAAGAGTTACCCGCTCTAAGGATGAGAGTATTTAGTTACCCGCTCTAAGGAAAGAATCCAACTAGTTAGGAGTTGTTAGCCGTAACATAGGAAGTAACATAGATGTTTTATTTCTAGGGCTTGCTTATGAGCTTGAAGTTCTTGGTCAAGTAGGCTAGATTCCCCGAAGGAGGCAGTACTCTCTTACCCCGAAGGGGGCAGGATATATGCTTACCCCTTCGGGCTTGCTGATATTATCTAGGTCTTCCCCTAAGGGCTTGCCTCATGAACTGCTCTATTTTCTGAGTTCCCCGCCTCATGAAAGGATGGTGGGTGCCGGGAACGCTAAGTATGGCGGTGGGTGACGGTAAAGCTTTAGTTAGGCATCTTTCATTTATACGATAGAAAAAGTACGTATAACTATGTATGTTACGCCGCTCCCTTCCCTGGTTCAGTTCCTTCCTTAGTTCAGTCCCTATATGATACGCCGCTCCCTATCCGTTATTTTATATGTTTGATTTCAGAGATAAGGAAGCGATATGGATGCGGTAGCAGTAAGTAGCGGTAGCTGATAGGCTATCTGTACTACACCTCTACTAAGATACAGAAGGAAAGACAGATCGGATCAGTACAGATCGGATCAGTTAAGGAAAGACAGATCTCTATTATCAGTAGCGGTCAGTAGCGGTAACTGATAGGCTATCTGTACTACACCTTGACTACTCAACAGATTGGATCAGTACATATCGGATCGGTTCAGTAGCCAAGGAAATATCGGTTCAGCGGGTTCAATGCAACATCGGAGGGAACGGAATGCTGCATTGATCAGTCATAATATAATAGACGACTGATTAATGTGAGTGATCGATCCGGTTCAATGCCTACTGTATCCACCATCTCTAAAAGGTCGTTTGGTTCAATGCCTACTGTATCGGAAGGCAAGGGACTTTAGGCACTCGACCGATAGGGAGGGAATTGAAGCAAGCGGCCAGCCTTCGAAGAATCACGGGTCTAGCAGCACTGACATTGTATTGGGGCGTTTCTTCAGTCCGCTTGGGGTTACTTCCAGAGATGTTTGAGTTTTTATAGATAGGTCAGCCTCAGATACGAGAGAATTGGAAGTGTGGTGCCGGAGGGCCATAGTTCGTGACCAAATATTGTTCTTTCTCCCGGTAGGGTGCAGGCGAGATTAGACCGAGTATATGGTCCTCGGGATGACATTGATTTTTCTGGGAATATGCGGCCGGTCAATGTGTTGATTGAAGCTACAGGGTCGGATGATATACCCATTCAGACTTCTATTTCAGTGGGGCATGTGGTGGATTTGAATCCCTCGTCTTTGTACAAGCTAAATGTCTCTCACTTGGATTCCCCTGACTTTCGTGCCCTGGTGCATCGAGTTTGGAACCTTGTCCCTCGGCCTATTGGGGATAGAGGTTGGTTGTTGTGGTGGGAAGTTTCTATTCGGAGAACTGTCAAGTTCATGAGAGGTTGGGGGCATATGATAGCCCGCAAGCGTAGACGGGAGCTTCGCGAGGCCAGAAGGAAGCTGGTGGAGGTTCATATCTTCCTGGAGGAGGATCTACATAACACTGTTCTTCAGGAGGATGCAGCTCAGTTGGAGTTGGTGGTGCATAGAGAGGAGGAATCTATTGCCAGAGGAGCCAGGGTTCGAGCCCGTTTGCAGTGGATTCAGGAGGGGGACGAGGGCTCCAAGTTCTTCTTTTCTTTTCTCAAGAAGAAAGTAGTAGCTGACAGGGTGCTTGGTCTATGCAGAGTTGATGGTTCACTTGAGGAGGATCCGACTAAGATTCAAGGTATGTTTGGTGATCATTTTCAGAATATGTTTTTCTCCTTACCCCTTGTCAGATTCAGTTGTGGCTGCTAGGGATGCTTGCTACAGGGTGGTCCCACACAAGGTCTCGGTTGTCGACCATGACAGATTGGACAGGGAGTTTACGAAGGATGAGCTTTTTGCTACTTTATGCTCGATGAAGAATGGGAAATCCCCTGGGATGGATGGATTGCCTTGTGAATTCTACAAGGCAATGTGGGATAATGTAGGGGATTACTTCTGTGGCCTGGTATTTTATGCTTTTTCCATAGGTTGTCCGACAGAGACCCTTAACCGGGGATTGATTAAGCTTATTCCGAAGAATGCTTCTAGAGACACTATAGGGGGTGGCGTCCAATTACTCTGCTGAGTGTCGCTTACAAAATCATAGCTAAGGCGGTGGCTCTACGGGTGAGAGACGGGGCCAATCAAATTGTGCATAGAGAGCAGACGGGATTTTGACAGGGGAATTTGATTCAGGATACAATGATATCAGTGTGGGAGGCTTTGGACGAGCCCTTCTGTCGAATGTACCTTTCACTTTCTCCTGACTCTGAACAAGGTTATCGAATGCCTTCCGTCTGTTCTCATTGAGCTCCACAAGCTGGTTCACCCTCGCCTGAACCGCTTCCTGATCTGACGTGAAATGCTGCTGATACACTGGGATCTTCAAATGAATGGGCAATGTGACCTCCATCCCGTATACCAACTCAAATGGGCTCTTCCCTGTAGCTTGTTTCTTCGTTATCCGATCTGCCCATAAAGCATACTTCATCTTGCTATCCCAATTCCTTTTGTTGTAACCCACAGTCTTCTTGATTATAACCATGAAATTCTTGTTGCTTGACTCCGCCAAGCCATTTCCCTGTGGGTAATAGTTGGATGAATGGGATGGGACAATGCCTTAATTGAAACAAAAGGTAGATAAATCTGCTGAACTGAACGCCTTGGCATTGTCTGTTGTAATCTTTGCTGGGACACCGAACCTGGTGATTATATTATCTTCCTGAAAAATCCATAAGGATGCGTAAGCATGCTCGAACTGTTAAGGAGAGGATGCGGAGCACGCTCGCCACGCCCACCACCATTAAGCATCAGGAAGGCAGGGCGTGGTAAGTGAACTCTCGACTAAAAGGCGCCCATCGCTCTCAATAAGGAGAGGGAAGGTTGCCGTTAGGTCCGTCGACCATTAGGGAGAGGAATGGCATTATTCATTACGCATTTCAATTTAGTTCATTTGCTTTAGCAGACAATGCCTGCTATTATATACGTAATTACGTCATTTACGCTTTAACAAACAATGCTTTGCTATGGGCATATGTCATTATGCATTCGACAGTTTCAAGCCATTTTGTAGGAAACTGCCGAAAAGGGATATAAGGATATATGGATATGACGCTAGTGCAATTCAATTAGAAAATGATCTTTGATTTCCATTCGGTAGTTTCGCTACAAATTTGCTAATAAACTCCGATCAATTTGATTTGGATACTTGACTACTCAGCTTGGCCCCTCCGACTGGGCTCCTGAGCTGGGCCAGAGAGATAGAGATTGATTCAATTAATGGAAACATAGTTTGAGGTGAGGCCATACCTACGGGCGGACGGATCGAAACTGACCCAAAAGAGAAGGAAGTATCTTGAAGTTACCCAGATTTTTGAAGTCCGAGTTCGCATTCCCCATTCACATTATCCCATTACTGCATTCCGTACGCCTGCCCAGTACACTTATCCAGGATGGCCTAGTACGCATTCACTTATTAACGATTCCATTCAATCCGCATCCCCTCCGCATTACCCAACCCCCTTTCACTAATCCCCTTTCACTTACCGGACGGACAACAACAGCCTTAGTTTTTGGGGTGAGGCCCGGATACCGAAGTCAGTCAGCCCACAACTGACAACTCTCATGGGGGCCCTTAAAAACCCCATATCCTGGACAAGTACCAGGATAACACACATTAGACCAGCATACTGAACCTCATATAAGTAGCTGGAGAGATTACACAATAAGGGCACAATAAGCGAGGTATTATCCGCTTGAGCTATGATCCACCTTTCGATTACAAGATGAGGGACAATGCACGAGGTTCATGCTTAGGGTTCCACGATGAGGAGAAATGCTTGATGTTACACAATAAGGTGTTTCCAATTAGGTTTGCTTACCGATGGAGGTGGTACCAATGCATGATGAGGTCAACGTTTCTTTTGATTGGCATTGGCAATAGCGATGGTGAGAAACAATTTATGATGGCTATGGCGTTGGCAAGGTCCGGAGGGCTTGCACTTCCTAGTGCAAGGGAAGATACACACTTTTAGTTACCCTGCCCAGTACGCATTCCGTTATATACGCATCCCATTACCCTTTCACCTTCTCCCCTTTTACTTGCTCTGCTTGATGTGAGATCTTCGATGCATTAGGTTCAATGCATGATGTTACACAATGAATTACAATTAGGTTAACCCCATGCATGAGGTTACTAGATGTATGTAAAGTTCGATGTCAATGTTTCTTTTTTTTTATTACTTTGAAAGAAGGAGGTCATTGCCAGAGGGTGGCAGTCATTATCAATAGACCCAATACATTGTCTGCGAGCTCCACGTTTTTCCTATTGATTAGATTGATTGATTCTATACCCAAGAGAGGTGCCCACGTCATACCCGATATAATAAAAAGAAAGAAGGTCCGGAGGTCTTGCACTTCCAAGTGCAAGGACTTACATAGGAGATGGAGATATGGCCTTGGATAATCTCATATATAAGAAAGTGACCTTATCCTTAAGAAGGGGCCTGATCCCAGTAGATACTCCCATGGCTACCAGCTTAAGCACCACCATTGGGGGCAGGCACAATATTGGCTTGGAGCAGATTATTTCAAACAACCTTTGCATTTTATGTTTTCATTTACAGAAACCTTTCATTAGGGGTGGGGGTACGAAGAAAGATCCTTTTCGTGTGTACTCAATTTGGATTTTTTATTACTCACAATTGGACATGATGTTGGTGAATTCATTGTACGATACCATATGTGAAACAGATTAAGGTTAAGCTTCATCCAGCTTTTTGACGTTAAATGGCCTATTCCCTTTTGTATTTTCTGTAGATGTGTGTGTATATCTGGGCCCTTCCTTGCTCTACATCTTGTATGAGATACTTTCTTTTTCTAATGCGTAATGATGTTTCATTATGTACAGTGTCCTACCATAGACCACTGATATTGTAGCTCTCGAATGCTGGAGGTAGGCTAAGAATTGCTTCTGATGGTGTATGGGATGCACTATGCAATGAAAAAGCGGCAAAGGCCTGCAGAGAACTGCCAATTGAACTTGCTGCAAGAGAAGTTGTAAAGGTGCATGCCTACTTAGATTTGCATTCGCTGTAAATGGTTTCACATTGTTGTGATACTTCCATCATTTGCTTTATTTATTTCAATTGAAGGTGCGAAGCCGCCAGAGAAGAAATAGGAGAGGCAAGGTGCAAAGCCGCTTGTCCTTCCGGGGGGCAAGGTTCTCATTTCTGAGAAATATCTTATCTAGGCTTCCAGGCAATGATGTATGCTCATTTCAGGAAAAAGGAAGGTAGGGTCGATAAAAAGGAAGGTAGGTGAAGCTGGTCGTAATCCTCATCGGGTAAAGAGAGAGAGCCCAATCCCACCCAGCAAGCCAGCAAGGCAAGGCGCAAATAATTGAAAGCCTTCCTGGCTTGCTGGTTGTTTCTCTCTCTCTCTTTCCTATGAAGACTAGATAGGAGACCTAACTAGGAGACCTAGACCCTTTACCTCGAACTAGAAACGTGGCCCTCGAAATAGACCCTATAACTTGTTGACCCTCGACCTCTCTCTTGAACCCGACCATCTACCTTGAAATAGCACTTAACAATACAGAACACACGTTCTTCAACTGCTGGATGCAATGACAAACCGTTACATATGATGATTCACCTTTTTAGGGAAGGTCAGACGCAATGGAAAGGAAAGGTCTTACCAGAAGGGCCAAATTGAGTCTTCTTGGAGGGGGAGGGAGGTTGCCCTTTGGACCAGACTCTTTCAAAACTTATCAGTCGTTGGTTTCGTCCAATCAATTCTCATCTTGGGGGTACAAAGCATAATGTCTCTAGGCAGTCCGGCTAGACAGTCAAGTGCATAAAGCTCTAGTCATTGCCAGTCAATTTTCGTCAGAAGGAGTCGATCATTTCTGGTTGTAAGAGCCACGTTCCCAATTTACAGTCATAGCTGGGCTAAGATACTCGGCTGGGATGGTTGCTGCGCTATGAAACTGCACTATTCAAATGAGCTAATCGGCTTGGCAAATCAGTTTAGATAACGGGCTGAGCTGGATATTGTCAGTGCCTAGAAGCTACGGTAAGTCTAGATAGCCTATAATGCGCCTAGGCGCCTGTACTCATCGAACCTATACTCAGGGCATGAAGTATAGTATGTGCCAAGTAAGTACTCAATCATAGTCGATGCCGCTAGTCAATGTTGATTGACGTTGACAATGGCAGAGAAGGAACCAACCCACAGTTGCTAACACTACACGATACGGAACCGGAGTTACTACAGCGACACATAAATATAATCCAAGGGACCTAATCGAAGGGGCCTAAGACACAAGGAGGGAAATAATCAATGGGGACCACTCAATGGGGCAGGGTTAGCTATATCTCACAACAAGAGCAAGCCGTACGACAGCTTGTGTTATATATGATTCACCCAGGCGGGTAAGGTGCACCAATTCACTAATTCACCCAACAAGATAGGTCATAAAATACCCCTTACCACCAAATGAGAATGAGTGAGCGATGGATGAACTACCCGGTGCGGAGCAAGCAATAAGTTCACTTGGTACTGATTCTTTCAAAACTTATCATTTGCTAGTTTTGTCTAATCAATTCTCATCTTTATAGGGTACAATATAAAATACCTAATCGGGGTACTAAAAGTATATATATATATATTATTATATTCTCTATTTTAGATTTCTTTCATAAAAAAATCCTTTTTAGGGGGGGGCCGAGATCTCGTTCGGGCACAGAAGTGTATTTTCTTTTTACTCAACTAGGATGCGACAGCAGGCTCGACCAAAAGCTAGTTACTTATTTGAGAGGGGACCCAATAAGTAAATTGAACATTTAAGAACTTTTTACCTAGGATAGGTAGGATGCCGTCCCCCCCCCCTAAAAAGTGAGAAAAAAGGCCCACATCAATAGACGAGAGGATGGATAAGAGAAGTTCAACATCACGGGCCAACAGGGTAAAGAAAGAATGCATCACTGGCCGAGAGAAAGGAGAAAGACGAAATGATTGATTGAGTTCCATGGCCAGAGGGAACTGAATATTATGATGCTGACCTAAAGATGCGGACAGGGGGGACGGATTATCTACCGGTGTAAGGTGCACCCATTTCCCAAACTACACCACCCATTCCAAGTTCCCACCAGATGAGAGAAGGAAGGCCTTATCGCAGAGAAGTGAAACATGTTCTCAACAGACGAGGTGGTGTCAGCAAAGAAAGGTAGAGCAATAGAGCTAGGTTTACAACAGCTTGGTTATATACGAGTCGTCATACAGTAGGTTAGGTAGAGTCCATTCAACCAGGACAGGTTAAGAGGAGACGTTCAAATACCATCCTCGTTTACAACTGACGACGAGAGAAAGATCCTCCGTTACCCACCTTCCTGTCGGCTGAGACTCCCTAGTCACTGGAGAGGGGCACAGAGACACGATGGGGGAGCACTTTGATTGAGGGAGCAATTGATCGAGATACTCATTCACCAACGGAATAGGCATGGAGGCCGATAATCATTCAATTGAGTGGCACAGAGAATAGACACGAGGAAGGAGGAGCACTTGTAGGGAGGGAGGAAGGTTAGATTGAGGGGCACAGATATCTGATTGAGGAGCAATTGTTAGGAGCAATTGATGGGAGGAAGGAAGTCATCCCCAGGATGCAGGGAGGTTAGGCACCGATTTACCCATTGATGCCCATGGAGAACAATTCTAGTACCACATTGCCGAGACACAGGATGCACATTGAGGAGAGCGCTAGCCGATACACCGTATGGAGGGATGGATGGAGGGAATTATCATGCAATTACATACGTTGCACCATTCAAAATCATTCGCCAGACATACATAGCTGGTCATTTCCCGTCATAGCAGCCATACCTCGACCTAGACGCAAGGGCTCTACACCTAGACCTCTACATCGCTACATAGCACCACCCTACCAGAAACACATAGCCCCACATGAAGACACACATAGCTTAGTTCATACACTTACTAGTGATTATACTTCTTAATAGCGTATAAAATACAGTAATGAAAGTATAAGCGCATGGCGCATTATGGTGTAATCTCATATATAAGGCATTAGATGAAATTGAGGGAGATCTCCAAAGCAATATCTATTTTCCACAGCTATACCTTTGTGTCTATTTCGCACCATCGCCATTATATATGATATAATCCATTATTTCGCCCCCTACTTATTTAGTTAAGGGTGCCTGTCTTTCTTTTTTTGTGGCAGTATTTCCGTATAATAAAGAGAGAAGGTATAATCCAACAACTATTTCATAGCGCCAGCGTGCCTATTTTCATTGTTCCGTTAATAGAGCGCCAGCGTCCTTGTCTCTTGGTAACTCGTATTCTAACATCTAGACCCTGCCAGGTCTCCTCTTCTATCTGTGTTGCACCTAGTCCCGCCGTGCTGTTCACTGCACATAGAAGCCATTCAAAGAATCAAAGAAGTCGTTCACTTAGAAGCCGTTGTTCACGGGAGGTAGGCACTTCAATTTTCGTACTTTTGAAGCCTACTTGATTAATCACGTGGTTCCTGTGCAACAGAAAGTAATAAAGTAGGCATAGAAAGAGAAATAGTCAAGGTTCTAAGTGCTTGCTGTACCCACAAAGCATTGCTCAAGCAAGTGGTGGTTTGGAAGCGCATACAATGCTCAAAGTTCAGGTCAGTGAGCCTGCCTATGCAAGGTTGGTAAAGAGAACAGGGTTGGTAGAGTAGATAAACAAAAGGTAAAGCAAGTAAGCATCTAAAGTGCCTTTCCTTTCCTAGCAATGCTGTTTTGGCATATCCTGGCAATGAATGCTGGCTGTCTAAATTCATCACTAGTATCTGGGGTTTAAGTAGCACCAATTCGAGTAGCAGGATCATTTAGACCATTATAGTAATAAGCAAAGTTAGGTCTATTCGTGTTGCAGGAACAGGGCGTAATAGAGAACCTAAGACCCAGGTGAAACAACGTAATGCTATCATATCTATAGGGTCTATCTCGTAGATTGCCTTGCCCAACCAGGGGTAGCGCATTTCACTATCCGTGCTGTCCTTTGAGTAGGCAGGTGGGCTTACATAGCATTGAATCGGGGCGGGCAACCATTGGTCACGCCTAATTCTATTGGAAAGACTCTGAAGGTTTTCTGGGTATATTTTCACTTTGTTACGCCAATTTGATTGCTTTAGGCCCTTTGCTTTTGGATAGGAAGCCGACAGGTGCCCATGTGAAAAGAAGACCCTACACTGAAAGACAATATGCTCATAATCCACAATCTAAGTCCAACAACGGTCGCCATATCTCAGGACTATTTGATTGGGAATCCCTTTACTTATATCTTCGCATATGCAGAGGCGAGCAAATGTAGTGGCCGCCTTGGCCCTGGTGGCATCACTAATACAGACGTACTCACCCAATACGTCTCTAATAGCTTCCAGAGATTGAGGACTCAATAACTCAAGGGGCAGTTTGACAATCTTACCCAAAGCGGAACCAGGGACAAGGCTAAGCCAGAAAACAGCAAGAATAAGAAGGAGTATGAGAATAAGATTAATGCGAGTACGCCTTGACTAATGCCAGCTCGCTACGTAAAAGTTGATCTTGATCCAATCCCAGTAGTTTCATATCCTGATCCCACGCTTGTTTACCGGGGCGAACCATCACCAGCAGCAAAGGGAGCAAAGGCGAAGACATAGGCAACGGAGAAAGAAGCAGTGAAGGCGAAGGAAGAGATGGAGACAAAGGCAGAGCCCGTTCGAGAGGCCGATCCACTTGTTTATCCAGAAGCATAGGATGACCCAGTAGCAGATCCACCAGCATCACCTTGTCCAGTTCCAGTCATTGATCCAGTTAAGTATAGCGATCGAGAACCAGTCCCGGTAGTTTCAGATTAACCCATTGGTAAAAAACCACCACTAGCATCAGAGGCAAAGACAAGCATGGCCGGGGTGGATTCATAACCCGTTGAAGCAGCACCACTCGCAGTTTCTCTTGTTTACTAAGATCCATATGTAGATTCAGTTGCCCGAGTTTATGGACTTTACCCAGTTTCTTCGGTTGATCCATCAATTGAAGACCCAGTAGCGGGGGCAAAGGCAGAATAGGCATAGGCAATTCGTTCCCCTGTTAGATATCAAGATGCATAACCTGTTGGAGAGCCCATGGACTTAGTTTACTCGGAAGCGATTGATCTTTTTCAACTCGTTGAAGCTGCGGTTTACTAATAATCCATTGAACTAGAATCAGTGGATCTCGTAAAGGGAGCAAAGGCGGAGTTGGAGGTTCCATTTCCAGTCGAATAACCAATTGGAGTTTATCCCATTCCAAGGCCATATGCATATACGGATGGACCTACCTACTTAAGGTTCAGTTCTAAGGCCACCACCTCGTAAAGATCCAGATCCCTCTACGGATGATCCAGTTTCATAACCGGTTTACTCAGTAGTTGGCCCAGCCCAAACATCAATTGAAGCATATGGAGAGGTAGAAGCTGCAGGCGTGATCATGAGCACGCACACTACAGGTATAGGATAGACCGAGAATTTGTCGTTTACCAGGTTTAAGCAATTTTAGGTGAATCCGCTCCTACCTCTGTATCTGTCCCTGTCTCTGCGGTGGTGGGTTAACCGCCCCGCCCCTCCTTATGCCTTCACTCGGTAAACTGGATATGCAACCTCTCTAGCTTCGGCCTCTGTAGCCACCTCTTATGGTTATTAGGTGGGTGGTTTTGACTTCCCGATAGATAGGAACTGGACCTTTGACTTACCATGGACGTGTGTTATTTGTACGGGTGGGCCCTGGGTTTGATCGGGGCAGAATGGAAGGTGGTGATGGATGGCAAGATGAGACTGACTGATGTATGTTTGGTATACGCTGATGGATACGTTTGGGGAGTTGTTAAAGATAGCTCCTATAAAGTACAGGCAATGGCAGAACACCACCACTTCTAGGAGGAGCTCTAGCTTATGCTGGAAAAAGGGTTCTCACTGGCCAAGGAGCTGGAACTGCAAATGGATCCGTTCGAACAATATTTGGATCTGCTTTCGCAACCGCCTCTGTTTATGCTTTCTTGACCTCTGTTCTTGCTGCTGCCTTCGGTACCAAAGGCAAAGGTCTACGGGGCAAGGACCGGCAGGGGCTTGCTTGACGTTAGGAAAGCAAGGGGTTCCCCCGTAGGGACAAAGGCTTCCCTTCGCTTGATTCCAAGACCATAGCCCGTTTCATAACCCGTTGAAGCATCCTTAGAACAATCCGTTCCAGGTTCCGTTAATGGTCGAGTGAAAGCATTTGACCATTACATATTTTTACCACCATATATACTCTACTTATTAGGGGTTATGCCTTTACTTTGACCTCTGCCGATGGTAGCTTTGCCTCTTAAACGAGAGGATCTCAAACTGGCAATCGAACTTCAACCACACCTGGAACCGGGACAGGATATGTCCTTGTAGGATATGCATATGGATCTTTATCTGCGCCTGGATATGCTGTAAGTGATGGTGGTGAATCTGGAGCCGTACAAAGGGAAGTAGCGGGCTATGGGACCAGGGCAACCAGATCTGTTACTTGAACTTATAGGTACAGGGCAAGGGCTTTCAATCCGGGACTGGCTCGGATGGTGATAGTACTGTTCCTACCCTTGAGACTTATATATCCTGTAGGAAATGGCCCCACTTCGGGATGGATAATAATAACATAGGTAGGGAACTGGTCTTTTTCCTGTTACCTTTTCCCCCATCCCTGTCGTTTTCACTTATTCAATTCCTGTTTGAGAGTCATCGTCTCGCCCAGATCCTACTTTCTATTTGACTCAGTATTAGTTCGATGTGTGCTCCCTACGTCCTAAGTCTCTTTTATCCATGCTTTCTTTCTATGGTATGCCCTTTTATATGGCTAAAAGGCAACAGGGGCAAATGCTTCCTTCCCCACTATGATGGTAAAAAAGATGCTTATACCGAGGTAGGTTATTCTGTTCTTACTTCTCCACGCCCCCCATCCCTCCGGAAAGAGATTCCCCTATCCACCCCCACAAATAGTCCGGAGGCGGGTCAGGCTTTGGGGGCGGGGGAGAGATAGCTTGTGTTCCGTACTATTTGAAAGGCTTTTTCCGGCCTATTATCGCTTGCTTTTGTTCCCGCCTGTAGCGGGCCAAGGAAAGAGAGATAGCGCTTTCCCTTTACTGTAGCGGGTTTCAAATTTCAATTGACTTATTGGGTGGGGGGGCTAACAGTCGAGCCCCTGCTGGTCCTTGATGCTTATGGGGTGGTGGGGCATATGGTTGAGCCTTAAAGCGTAATGACATATACCCATATATGCTTCTCCCTCATTCATCCGGCGATGGCATAATGACATATATAATGAATGTCACTATCTCTGGTCTCGAAGTCACCAATGAATGACGTAATTACGTATATAAATACATGACTGGAATCACTGTCAAATGACATATATAAGAGTAGGTTTTTCGAGCAAGAGCCAGTGGAACAATTGATCATACCAGGCTGGAAGTCCCAAGAGTATATCAAGGTTCAAGTCGGTCGATATCTCAGGCCTGGCATCTATTGCTCCCTTTTCAATATATCAGGGGGCCTGAGCTTTCTCCCCTTCTCATTTGGTCTATCATTTGGTCGGCCTTCGCCCCCTTCAAAGTGAGGCCACCCTACAAGGCAAGGCCTGAGCAAGGTGCGACGCCGCCAGCGAAGAAATAGGAGGGGCAAGGGCCC
>APFE030466900.1:0-13671 GCA_000404065.3 Pinus taeda | reverse complement strand
CAAAAGAAGGGACATCATGTTTCTCATTGTTGGACCTTGCATCCAACAAGTCGTCCAAAGCACATGCAGCTTGAGGACAAAAACAATGGCGCAAGTGGATCTATGGATTCCATTATCGATGTGGAAGATTCACATGAAGAACTGTTGCTGCAACAAAAATCGCCATTGAAGTGGCTTGGTAAGAAGTGGATGGACTTCTTGACACAGTAAGACATACTCCTTTTGTACATACAAACTTTGGATGTATGCATGTTTTTTTTATGTTGTTGCAAAAATTTCGCCATGAAGGTAAAAGATGAGTATGAGACTCACTATATTTCAGCTCTTGTCACCCACATGTGTTTTTATTGGGTTGATGTACTGTTAGTGTTAGAAAAGAAGAGTTGAAGTTGCACCTGTACATAAATGTTGTAGGTGTGTTTATCGAACTGTATATAGTTTATTGTTTTGATACATACATGTGTTTGTAAATGTATCTTGTTGTTGGTCGACTAGTGTCGCTTGTGAGCACACTTTTACATTGTCGATTGTGTCACATGTTTCATTGACTTGTGTCAATTGTAGCACTTATGTTGTCGACTTGTGTCGATTGTGGTGCACATGTTTCATTAACTTGTGTCAATTGTAGCACTTATGTTGTCGACTTGTGTCGATTGTGGTGCACATGTTTTGTCGACTTGTGTCGGTTGTGTAAACACTTGTTATGTTGATGGTTGAGTCCATTGTTCAGCATATTTCAGGACAAATTATTGTTGATGATTGTCTTGTTGCACAAGATGCCTTTGGTGTCATTTGGTGCAGGGAAGGAATTTGGTGCAAAGCTGTGCACAATTCTATGAGCTGGAAAAGCATGCAAGCAAAGAGGGCTCAAATTTCAGCATGAGTCTCTACTTCTTTTGAGAATTTTTTGCAGCAAGTTTCCCAAGAGTTTGGGATGATCATTTGCAGTACATTCAACATGCTACAGCCGATAAAATCCTTCTCATTTGGGAGGCAACTATTCTTCTAGAGCGGAGGTGCCATGGATGGGCATCGTGACAATTGGCAAGCCCAAATGTTCAAAGGAATATTTCAGCTCATACATCAACAAGTATCATTGCTGGTTCCTGCAATTTTATATTTGTCTGGCGAAAGAACTTGGTCGGGATTCGACGAGTACTTGGCTTATGCTGCGAAAAGTCGCCATGACGACAGTTGGCAAGGCAGGACATTTTGGCATCAGTATGCTCTTTTGGCTGAACAGAAGAGGATATTTTTGTTCCTCAAGTGCTGTATAGTTCAGTTTAGAGATTCAGTGAGCTTTTGGGGACCAAAAGCCTTCTCATTTGGGAGGTGTGATCAGGAGCTCAGGACTAAGTGTCGTAAAATGGTCAAAAATGAAAGTGATCAAAACTAGCTCAAACCTAAACAAATGGATATAGCTCGTCCTCCTGATTCCTGCCCCGCAAACGGTTCAAAAAATAGTCGCCGTATGAGAAAGTTATGCCAAAAACAAAATCGCCTAATAACCCTTAATTTGTGAATATTTTTCAAAAAAAATATTAAAAAAAGAATATTTCGTAGAATATTCTTTGGAATATTTCGTAGAATATTCTTTGGAATATTCTAGGGAATATTATTTTTTGGGCAGCCAATCACAGGTTGCCACGTGGCAGGCCCGGAGGCCGCCACATGGCCTAAGGTGATGTCAGCATATGTGGGCGCATATATTTAAAAGTTGGATCGAGCGTGGTTTGAACCCAGAACCTCCAGGTATATAACCCAACATTTTACCGTCATACCACAGTGCTGGATGTTGAATGGTGAGCGACAGAAACGTCATATGAAGTTTGAACGTGGTTTGAGCGGGGCCCGAAGGGGGCCAGCCCTTAAGGGCCAGCCCCCCATGCCATATGACCCAGCCCCGGAACCGTGGGCCTAACCCTTAACCGTCGGCACAAAATCCAAGGTAAAACTGCCAACTGTTCACATGTATTTATTATAACTGCAGTCAAGTTGGCGAAAATTTTGGCGAAGCGCCAAATTTGGGCGGACCCGCCATATTTGGCGGGCCTAACTGGCTCCAACTAAAGTTAACTGGAGTTTTTCTACGGGCAAACTGGAGAAACTTTAATGAGCCATAACTTTGGCTAGGAAAGTCCATTTTGGATGATTTTTTTTTTTGATTTTGGGCCTCTTCGACCTTCTGAAACCATTGGCATAGGTTTCACAGCCATCTGAGGTCATTTGCAGGTGTTTTAGCTTCGTGGAAGTTCCAGGAGCCAGAAGGGCCAAATCAGTTTGGGAGCTGCATTGGGAATTGTGCAGCCATTGAATGTGGAACGAAGGTCATTCCTGAAGGTTTTCAGCATTCTAAATCCATTTCTACAGCTTGTTTTTCCTGTTGAGGCATTCTTTTCACTTTTAGCTTCGGGGAAGCTTTCAGGGCCATCAGGGCCATTTCAGTGCTTGAGCTGTTTGGGGGCCGTGTTCATCCATTTTTGGTGATTCAAAAGCCTATGTCTGCTATTTTCGACCTTCTGAGTCTAATGGCAGAGGTTTCAGAACCTATTGAGGTCATCTTCACCTTGAAATTCTCCATGCAAGTTTAAAGGGCCACTAGGGCCAATTGGGGAAAGTACTGTATGAGGTACAATTTCACTGTTTAGAGTTATGGAAAGAGCATGTTTAGCTAATTCCTATCTTCTGATTCTGTATTTACAGTTAGATATGTCTTTTGAGACACTCATATTCTTGTATTAGCCTTTGTAGCATTTATAATACAAGAGGACAAGCATAGTTGGAGAGACTTGGTCCAGCAGATGTAGCCCAGAAGGGGTGAACTGCTTTATCATTTTGATGTCTTTATTTGCTGAAGATGATATGCTAAACATAACTGATATAAAGTGTTAAACAACAAATATACATAACTTGCATACACACATAATGACCTATTCAGCTGCATAAAGTTATTTGTCTTATTCCGCAAGACATCAAACTTCAAGTATGTGTATGTCAAAGACTTTTAAGTGTTTACTTCGTTATTTCTTTAGGCAGAGCCTATAGAGGGCCAGGTAGCCTCTGGAACTCATCCTCTCTTTAGAGGTGACATGTCCGGTGAATTCCCCTACAATCTATCTCTGTATAAGAAATAAGAAGTTTTCACCTTTTTAGAGGTCACATGGAGTGTATAGCTCACCTTTGAAATTATGGGAAATGGATACCTTGCACCCTGAAACAAGTACAGTCCATTTTCAGATCAAAAAGTAATATTTTCCCAATTGGAAAATTCATGACCTGAAAAATATCCTTCCAATAGATTTAACCATATATCTATGACTTTTACATCTATCTGACCTTCAAATATGGGAATGTTAAAGTTAACTTGTACCTTAAAAGGAGTGACGCCTTCAGAGGGGTTGTTGGATAAAGATGTGTCGCCTGTAGGTAGCCGCTGAAGGATTTGGGCAAAGTTATCCATCATTGCGTTCCTTTGCGCCCGAGAGCTTCCTTGAGCAATATTTTGAAAGGATCTCCTGCCCCCTCATATTTATTTTCTTCCTCCATGGGAGGTCGTCAAGGTTTGCGAGGCTGGTCTTGCAAAGGTTCAATTAGTTCAATCCCTAACTCCTTATACCCTGACTTCGTTGGGGACATGAAAATAAAAACAGAGAAAGAGTAGACCTTTCTAATACCATTGGTCTAGACTTATGAAGGAAAACAACAAAATATAGATATACACATAAACACAAAGATGCAACAAAAATATAACTTCATTTCATTAGTATCAAAGAACTTGTCACCTAGATTGTACATGCACTGTGACAACGCTTAGGACGGGGGATGTCACTCTGATCCCCACCCTCTCCATTCTAGTTGTCTCCCAACAATAGGCTATGGGGGGTAGTCCCTATGGAATGAAGTGAAGGAAAGTCAATTGAGAATCAAATTACTTGGGAGACATAAATAAGTTGCCTAACCACTTGGTTGAAATTAAGAAAGATTATTGATTAAATTAGATTTTCTATTATGAGACCAGTGCCTTAAGGAAGTCACAAATTCTTACTTCTTATGAATTGGAACCAAATGACTGGATGGAAACCCACTGCTTGAATGATTGACTAACTTATATGATATGCTAGTCCTAGGATCTATGTGAGATGCAATGATCTTGGTAAATTTTAGTTAAATGTCTAATCTAAGTGTTACCTTCGTTTAACTATTTTGAAGTTGGTCTCCAAGGTAGGTTGTGGGAAGGAGACTAACATGAAGCAGGCTCGAGCCTGATTAACGATAACTTATGTTAGGCTTCTGTCACCCGATGCCTCCAGTGCTGCAAATACTTTAGCTCTGACAACTGCAAGGTCACTGTGTTAACCACCAAAGAGTTGTCGAGGCCCCTCCAGCTAGATAAGAAGGGTTGTCCTATATCTTTATCAACCTAGATTATGTTAGGAGGAAAATTATTAATGAAAATCTAGATCTAGCATGCTTATGAAAGAGATTACGAGCGAGATTTATCTTGAGTTAAGATTTTCTTAAGTTGTTTAAGTATTTAATTATAATCTCTTTAAGTGTACTTAACATAATGAATTACAATCTTAGACAAGATAAAATGCTTAGAGATAGAAGTGTAGATTTCAACAATATGCCAAAAGATACCAAGTAACCCAAGATGCCAAATGCTTAAAATAGTCAATCAAGATGTTGATCACATATTTATACAAGAAATACTACTTCAGAAACTTTAGATCTTATCAATGTTGTAACAACAGTGCATAAACCAATTCAAATGATGAAACTTCCCCAACACATAAAACACTAAAATTCTAATGACCAAAAAATGTACTTCATCCTACTTAGATCAATTTAAGATGATGTATTCGGTCAATTTTCACATCTGATTTCTTGATTTACAGCGGTAAGTAAAGACAGATTAGCAAGATAAAACTACCAAAAATAGATACCGTATATGCTAAAAAATAGTAAAATGCATCAGAACTTGAAAAGATCGATCTTAGGGATTTTAGAGAGTTTGACTCAACAATTTTCAGAACTAATATGTTTGTTACAACAATGAGTTAACCACATATCAACAAACTAATCGAGCCAAAAATAAATGCCCAATATTTCTAAAAATAGAAAAATATTGCCAAACTTGAAAAATATATATATATATATTTTTAGTTATTTAGAGGATGTGATTAAGAAATTCCACAACTCATATATATTAACAACAGTGAAATAGTGATAGATCAACAACCCAATAATACTTAAGACAAACCCTACTATTTCCAAAATATATATATATATATATATATATAATATATATATATAGTAGTTTACTGAAAATTTCAGTTTTTGGTCCTTATTAAGTATTTGATTCAGAAACTTCAGAACTGTAGAAAATTTTAGTTATGTAGAAAAATCCAGCAAGCTTAAATGTTAGATCTACGCCAAAACACAAATATCCAAGAGGCCAAATTTTGTGAAAATGAATATTCTGCAATTTTAAATTATTTTGGCAATTTAGTTTGTGATTTAGGGCCTAATTATTAGTAATTTTCTTGTTGTAATAAAACTGCAAAAAACAAGGGTTAGAGGTTAAATGATAGGCTCAATACTTTGAAGATCTCAACGTTGAAAATCGATAAAAATTTGGGTTCACTTTGCCACTTGAAAAATAAGAATTTTGGGACCTTAAGCTTGCAAAACCACCAAGTGTTTAGCCTTAAAACTTCATATTAGGGTTTCAGGTCAATTTAGGGCAAAAGGGGCCAAGAAAATGGAGAACAAGGCTAAGGGAGACAAATCTGTGGGAATAAAAGGGCTAGGATGATAGATCGGGGGCTGAAATGGAAAGAGGAGGCAAAAAGCTAAAAACCCATGTCTCGAAAAAAAATTGTTGGATCTAAATTTTTCTGTCAAATCTTCAATAAATGTCCCTGCAAAATTATCTAGAGACTAGATCTTACCCTCAAGGGCATAGATCTAGCTCTTCTCTTACTTGATTCATTGATCCAACGTACAAAATTGAAAACAAAAACACCCAAACCCCAAATATATACAAAATACTAAAAATCCCCAAAGCCCAAGTTAGAAAAAATAATTTATAAGTTAGATCTGTAAAATTATTCACAAGATCTACAAATATACAAGGGTTTTAAAATTTTAAAATTTTTGAGAAATATATTTTTATGGAGTTTTTTCCTTTGAATAATGGCTAAAAATACTTTGGAAACCCCAATATATATTATAGCCTTAGCGAAGATTTAATCCACCATATAAATATTTGAAATCTAAGCAACAATGATTCTTTCCCAAGTTTATGAACTTGGAGGCCAAGGATTGAAGTACCTGCAAACACTATGAATTTATCTCAAAATAATTTGTTATATCACATGGGGAATCAAACCACCTAAGGTTAGTCCAAAACTATCAATAGTATGTTTCTATCTCCATCTAATGAAAAAAATAAATCTTACCAATATTCAACACAACATAGAGATGTCCGTAGTCAGCACATACCACAAATAAATAAGGAAGAACACCTTCAATCACACCCCAAAGTCTTTATTATGATCAAAAAAATAGTTCCCAGTGGGACAATAGTTACAAAGCTGCTTTAACAGAAAATTTCTAGTGAGAGATCAAGATGACTAGAGACTCAACTCACTCTCTAATTTATAGATAAATCTTCAAAATCGAAAAATAACGGCTAGTTTCTTTGATCCTTGTCAAAATAATCTTGGTCATTGATAAATACTTCAAGATCTTCTAATCTTGGCCATTGATTTTTTATTTTTGAAGAGTTTTCGAATTTATCATTTAATTCCATTTTAATCAGCTCAAAATTAATTATTTTGAGCTAATTTCCTAAAAAAATTGAATTTGACTTAAACACCAAGGTCCAAGGGTCCAATTTTTCTTGAAAAATACAATATTCCCTTGGTGAAGGACCTTTAAAAATTGTTTCTTTTAAGACCCACAAAATTTTCCATTTGGAGAATTTGTTTTCCTAAGACAATGTAACTTAACTCTAATTAACTAATTTTCTAGTTTAGGATTTAATTTTATTTTGCTAGAAAAATTAATTAATTTACACATGAGGGGATTAATTATTTTTCCAACCCTCTAATACATATGATTTTTCATTTACAAGACTTAAAAAGGGAATACACATTTGTCTTAGACCCTCAAGACTTTTAATCCATCTGTGACACAATATGATCTAGTAAACCAAGTGATTATAATAAATTAATTTAGTCAACTAGCTTAAATTATTCCCAAACCACTTTTACATTAGACTCGACTAAAACATAAGGACTCACATAATAATTTAACAGTAAATTTCACCCTAGCTTTGGGGGTTTAAGCTAGAGGAAAAAAACTCTTCTAATTAACCGTGTTGAGAAACACAAGTAATCAGTGAGGTTAAAAAACCTCCTACGATGGAATTCGTTATCAAATTATAGGCTTACTTAGGTTGTTACATAGATTTAAGGTTTACTAAGATCATTCACAATGTATAACTTGCAGAATGGGGTGACCATGACACATGGACTACCGATATGTGATCTGATCCTTGTTGAAAAAGTTGGCACTTATGTTTTCCTGAAGCTTTGGCAATTTGAGTGTAACATCTAGCTCCATACAAGGACACGTTGCTTCTAAGAAGTAATGTGAGAATCCTAGAATCCTGCATCCAAAGAAACAAAAGTCCATCAATTAGATATCTAGTCAACATCAAAATCATCATGCATATATAGAAAATACCATTGGAATATAAAATCTACTCTAATAAACTGGAATATAAAAGACATAATATAAATGCGTGAAATAAACTATCTAACGACATGAAATAAAAAGGGATCAAGGTTAGAGATACTATACAAGACAATACCCATAGAATCAGATGTCCTCAACATAGTTCATACTGAGCATCTCTCAACTTTTCCACAAGTCTGTGGACTGCTTCTTGGATGTGCCACGTTGAACTCTGACAATGCTACGACTCTGCCTTAATCGAATATCGAGTTGCTCCCAAGCATCGAATGTATCAAACTTCTTCTTTCTTATCTTTCACCTTTTCCGCTTTCTCTTAGTAGGATGTGATGTCAATGTTGACGCAATCGACATGCAACTTTCTATCTGATTCGAGTAACGTTCATCTCGAAAATTTGGAATGCCACTAATTTTTGTGACTTGCTCTTCCTTATTTTTGTGACCCTGTTCTGTCAAAGCCACTAGATCGGCATTGCAATCATTTCTCTGATTTCCTTCAGTTCCTTTCCTGTCTTGATCATCTTCATTTAACCATTTCTCAATGGAATCGATGACTTATTCATAAGATGAAGGCTGCTTGGGTGGGATGGGAGTTTCTTGTACTGGATCATTTGGTCTTGGCTAGAGCTGTGATTTTTCCAACATTTGTATCTTACTTTGAAGAGTGACCTGCTCAATTCTTATGGCATTCATTTCGTCTGCATGTATTGATTCCATAATTTTCATTTGTTGTATGTGATCAGTCTTCATGTCATTAATCAAGCTCTGCATCCTATCCTAAATTACATTGATTTCCTTGGCATGATTTTCCTCCATGGTGATCAAATGGTCTTGCATGGTGGTCATCTAATTAGAATGATTTTCATCTGCTTGGCATGCTTTTCTTCTCTAGCTAATAACCTATTCTAAAGAGATATTTGATTAGCTTCCATGTCCTTTATCATGCTATTATGATCTTCTTGAATATAATTCATTTCTTTCTTAATATTTTCTTTTATGGAACTTAGCTCCTCAACATGTTCCTCTTTTATGGCATCCACCATGTTCTGAAAGTTGATCCTTTTATTATGTTGAGCAACTTCCATTGCCTGTAACTTGTTTCCCATGGAAGTCATTTCTCTAGCGCGATCTGCTATTAGTTTTTTTACTAGACTGCATGTCTTTGATCATTTGAGCTAATTTCTTAACAAGATTTTTATCATCTTCCTTTTCATTTTTAAAATGATTAATTTGGTTACTGGTCCCTGCCTCTGTATTATCGAAAATTCTTCTTGCGATGGCACAAGTGGATTCATCATGACAATGATTACAATATCTACAATAAGACACATCCTCTTGATCAGTAACATAGTATAATTGATTCTCTTGCATCTTCTTTATGAGATTCTGCATATAAGAAAATTGATTATCCTCCTTAACTTGTATTCTTTTAACAATCTCTATTAATTCTTTAACCTTGTGTTCCTCCTCTGGAAGGTCATGAGGATGACCTTGAGTGTTAGTACAATGAAAAGTGATGGATAGGTC
This sequence comes from Pinus taeda, assembly GCA_000404065.3. Lineage (NCBI taxonomy): Eukaryota > Viridiplantae > Streptophyta > Pinopsida > Pinales > Pinaceae > Pinus > Pinus taeda. The sequence goes on along the minus strand of APFE030466900.1, from coordinate 4,380 downwards.
ATCCATGATGACTTGCCTAAGGGGAAAGGGAAGCTAATGGATGTTAGAGAGGGATCCATGTTCAAGAAAATCAAGAGATCCACAAGAAGTGAGCCTCTAGCTAAAATTCTTGCAAAAAATGAAAGAACTAGAGTTGCCACTTGAACATGAATCTGTCTCTAAAATCCAAAAGGCAAAAACTCAAAAAGTTAGTCAGGGTAAAAGCAGGTGGATATCAATAAAGGCCTTTTGTCTGAGTGAAATGAAAGCTTACTAGAATTTAATTTGTTTAACTAATCTTTGAGAGCAGGGTTAAGCAAGCTACCAAGATTATTTATAATGTAAGCCTTTGTGAATGGATGAAATAGTGGAGTCGCCACCCAAACAGGAAATTGGGCCAAATGACCAGGTGCTAAAGTGCAATTAGAGGATTGAATAAGGTGATAAGGAGATTAGTGAATACAATTTCAAGAATATGAAAATGGATTAAAGGGTTATGAAGATTAATGAGAATGTCGTCAACACTTATGCCCAATAAATTGTTATCCGACAACAACGCTAAAAAATGTTGTGGTGTTGGCAGGAAAATTGAAGGATGAAAGATCACAATATGATAGAATGTCATAAACCCCGAAAATGAGCAAAATCATCCCTGCAAATGGCGCCAAGAAATGTTGTCGCTCAAATTGTACATACACCACGGCAACGCTTAGGACAGAGGTTGTCACTTTGATCCCCACTCACTCTGTTCTAGCTGTCTCCCAACAACAGGTTATGGGGGGTAGTCCCTATGGAATGAAGTGAAGGAAAAAATTTGAGAATAAACTTACTTGGGAGATACAGATGAGTGGCCTAGCCACTTGGTTGAAATTAAGCAAGATTATTGATTAAATTAGATTCTCTATTACGAGACCAGTGCCTTAATGGAGTCAAAAAATTCTTGCTTCTTATGAATTGGAACCAAATGACCGGATGAACACCTATTGCTTGAATGATTGACTGAGTTATATGATATGAAAGTCTTAGTACCTATGTGAGATGCAATGATCTTGGTAAATTTTAGTTAAATGCTTATTCTAAGTGTAACCTTCCTATAACTATTTTGAAGTTGGGCTCCAAGGTAGGTTGTGGAAAGGAGGCTAATAGGAAGCAATGTAGACCCTGATTAATGATACCTTATGTTAGGATTGTATCATTCGATGCCTGCGGCACTGCATAAACTATGGCTATGACGACTGCGAGGTCACCGTGTTAACCACAGAAGAGCTGTCGAGGCCCCCCAAGCTAGATAAGAATATTTGTCCTGTATATCTATCAACCTAGCTTATGCTAGGAGGTAGATTATTAATGCAAATCTAGACCTAATATGCTTATGCAAGAGATTATGAGTGAGCTTATCTTGAGTTAAAATTTTCTTAAGTTGTTTACTTACTTAATTATAATCTCTTTAAGAGCACTTAACAATAATGAATTACAATCTTAGAGAAGATAAAATGCTTAGAGATACAAGTGTAAATTTCAACAACATGCCACAAGATATCAAGTAACCCAAGATGATAAATGCTTAAATAGTCAATCAAGATTTTGATCATAGATTTATACCAACAATACTACTTAAGAAAATCCAAATCTTATCAATGTTCTAACAACATTGCATAAACCACTTCAAATGATGAAACCTGCACAACACATACAATACTAAAATTCTAATGACCAACAAATGTACTTGAACCTGCTTAGATCAATTTAAGATGATGTATTCAGTCAAATTTAAGATCCGATTTCTTAATTTGCAGCAGTAAGTAAAGACAAATCATCAAGATAACACTGCGAAAAATAGATGGCCTATATGCCTAAAAATAGTAAAATGTACCAGAACTTGAAAATTTCGATTTTAGAGCTTTCAGTGAGTTTGACTCAACAATTTTCAGAACTAATATGCTTGTTACAGCAGTGAGTTAACCACATATAAACAAACTAATCAAGCCAAAAATAGATGCCCAGTATTTCTAAAAATAGAAAAATTTCGTCAAACTCGAAAAAAAAAAAAATTGAGTTATTTTGAGGATGTGATTCAAAAATTTCAAAATTGGTATATTATTATAGTAGTGAAACAATGATAGATCAACAACCCATTAATGCTTAATACAAGCCCTAATATTTCCAAAAAGAGTAAAATTTTCTGGAAATTGAAAATTTCAGTTTTTGGTCCTTATTAAGTATTTGATTCAGAAATTTCAGAACTGCAAAAAAATTCAGTTATGCAGAGAAATCTAGCAAGCTTAAATGTTAGATCTAGGCCAAAACTCAAATACCTAAGAAGCCAAATTTTGTGAAAATGAATATTTTGACAATTTAGTTTGTGATTTTAGGGCCTAGTTAGTAGTAATTTTCTTGCTGTAATAAAAATGCAAAAAACAAGGGTTTAGAGGTTAAACGCTAGGCTAAAGAGGCTTTGAATATCTCAACGTTGAAAATCGATAAAACTTTGGGATCACTTTTCCACTTGAAAAATGAGAATTTTGAGACCTTAAGCTTGCAAAATCACCAAGTATTTAACCTTAAACCTTCAGATTATGGTTCCAGGTCCAATGAGGACAAAAGAGGCCAAGAAAATGGAGAACAAGGCTAAGGGAGACAATTTTGTGGGGATAAAAGGGCTAGGATGATAGATCAAGCGCTGAAATGGAAAGAGGAGGTCAAAAACTGAAAACCCGTGTCTCGATTTTTTTCTTCTTTCGAATCTGAATTTTACCGTCAAATATTCAGTAAATATCCCTGCAAAATTGTTTAGAAACTAAATCTTACCCTCAAGGGCCTAGATCTAGCTCTTCTCTTACTTGATTCCTTTATCCAACCTACAAAAATGAAAATAAAAACACACAAACCCCAAATATATACAAAATATTAAAAATACCCAAAACCTAGGTTAGAAAAAATAATTTATAAGTTAAATCTAGAAAATTATTCACAAGATCTACAAATATACAAGAGTTTTAAAAAATTAATATTTTTGAGAAACTTATCTTTATGGAGTTTTTTCCTTTGAAGAATGGCTAGAAGTACTTTAGAAATCCCAATGTATAACATAGCCTTAGCGAAGATTTAATCCACCATATAAATATTTGAAATCCAAGCAACAATGATTCTTGCCTAAATTTGTGAACTTAAAGGCCAAGGACTAAAGTACCTACAAACACTATGAATTTATCTCAAAATAATTTGTTAGATCACATGAGAAATCAAACCACCTAAGATTAGCCCAAAACTATCAATAATATGGTTCTATCTCCATCTAATGAAAAAATAAATCTTAGCAATATTCAACACATCATAGAAATGCATGTAGTCAGCACATACCATAAATCAATTAGCAAGAAAACCTTTGTTGGAAATAATACTGAGAGGGGGGGTGAATCAGTGTTATCAAATTCTTTTCAATATGCCTTCATTAATTTATTGATCAATAACTTGTGTATAATAATGAGCATGAAACAAGAAAAACAGATAGTCACACCAAAGAACACCAGATATAAGGTGGAAACCCAATGTGGGTGAAAACCACCTGCTACAATATGTCTCTATCTTCTTTCAATTAGAAACTTCTTTTACAATGATTTTGTACTGGTGCAGTCCTTTACCAATACGCAGGCTGCAACCTGCAGAGAGCTACAACTCTCTCTTGTTTCCCAGTCTCTCCTGGAAGGGAGCTACAACCCCCTTTTGGTCGTTTACTTCTTTAAGGACTACGTTTCATAAATTTTCAAACTGGATCCATGAACATCAAATAATCATCAAGTACATGCAAATCACCCAATCTCTTTATACAATGAACCAATGAATTACCCAACTCTTCAGAATGTTGTAATCAGAAAAGAAGTACCAGAAATATAAACCCAGAACTCTACTGCAGTAGATAAAGGACAATCAACAATAGTTTCAAGATAAGACCCCAACTTCACCAACAGGGGCCTGCGTATATCCGCAGTTCTTCTGAGACAGAACTGCGTAGATCTGCACTAGTTATTATTCTGCTCTGCGAACTTTTCTTCAGATCCGCACCTTCACTTCTGACTTTCTGCGTAGACCCGCACTATGCCTTCTTCTCGCCTGTGTACCTCGCACTTCCCGCTTGACTATGCTGCATGTGCCCCGCACTGTGCCTTCACCTGTACTGCGTACCCTGCACTGCGCCTTTGACTGCGCTGCGTACCCATGCACTGTGCCTTTGACTGCGCAACGTACCCACGCACTACGCCTTTGAATCGCCTGCGTACTTCTGATTAGGGCCAATTTTTCAGTACACCAATGTGCCACAGTCAGTCAGATCCACAGATCTGTTCATGCACCTGAGAGATCACGACATGCCAATAGATTCACCTTAAGTTAAGTTATCTCCTT